>VZUA01020910.1:0-29191 GCA_013401035.1 Horornis vulcanius | reverse complement strand
TTTTTTTTTTTTTTTTTTTTTATCCTTCCTTTATATTCTCTCTTGTCTATGCACTGCATTGATCTGAATCCAGAGCTGTGGTGGTCTGGATCTCCTCTTGAAACTGAAGCAGCCCCTGTGAGTCATATGGGGATTATTTGTATTTCAGAGAATCTGGATGGCATCTTGGGATGACTTTGTACCTGGTTAAAATACCAGGAGGATGGATAAATTCATGTGTATGTAAAACTGTCCATCAACTCCTTCTAAAATTAGAACTTGGAAGCCTGGGATTTGGCTTTTAAATGCTGTGGCATTGTCACACAGCCCACTGAGAGACACTGGGAGTGTTTCTCTGTGTCTCAAGGTGATGCATCTACTGGGAACACAGGAATGAAAGATAAACATTGTATTTCCTATTTTAATAAGAAATGTTTCCATCTCAAAAAGATTTAAAATTATTCTGCTGTCAAGCTCTGGTGGTTCCCAAACGAGGTTCAGTTTGTTCCAGATCTGTCCTAGTGTGGTTTTGCCTGATAATTAAGGAAATTTGGGGGAGGCAATTCAGAAGGCTGTTAACAACAAGAAATAAAACCATCTCTGATAGTGTCCCTTAGAAAATAATTTCAGAACAGCTTTCAGGCAGCTATTTTAGCAAAGGAACGCAGCTGGCTCTGTGGGTGTTGGAGGTAGGTGTGAGTTTCCCGTGGGACACGCTGGGGAAAGCAGGCTCTGTGGAATAAACGTGGGTGCTGCAGTTTCAGTGCTGCTGTCCTCCCTCTCACCCTGGTGGCAAACGGGGGGCAGCCAGGTGCTGCAGCACTTCAGAGGGAGGTGTGGGTTTTTTGGCTGCCTTCAAGGTGCTGCCGAGAAGGAGCTTGGATCGCTCGTGTTTCCCTCCAGGCTGGAGGTCAAAGAGGCAGGGATAGCCTGGCAGGGGCTGGGCACACACATCCCTCTTCCTGCAGCAGGGCTGGCTCGCTGCTGGGGCTGATTAACATCTCCCAGCCCACATTCCGCTCCTGGGAGCATTTCAGTCTGTTTAGATTTCAAATGCATCGCAGAAAGCTTTTGGGAAACAGCTGTTCCCTCAACCTTCTTAAAACTGGCTCTTTTCTCCTGATTTTTCTGTGCTGTTCTAATTCATGGTTTCGCTTCTCTCCAAATGTATTCTCACAAACGAAGCTGGCAAACCACGGGAGACATCCTGGAGTTGTTTTCGTAGCCTCCCAGTAAGCTCTGAGCCACGGGAGGTCAATTAAGGGATTTTCTTGACTGCTCTTTTTATTGTGCCCCATCACACAGGTATCCCCCGAGGGCATCCGGCCAGGGATGGAAGAGCTCTGCTCTGCTGTTCAGACCCTCTCGCTGGTGCTGCCCCCTGCTCCAGACAGGGGCTGGTTCAGGAAGGTGGCTCTGAACACAGGGACATTCCCTGATCCCAGTGCAATCAGCATTCACTTTACATCTCTGAGATGGATGGCTCATGAGTTCGAGGCATTGTGGCGCTTTTAGAATCCAAATGTGCTCAGTTTTGCCAGTCTGCTCTTCACTGATGTATAATCCTTTAATTTTTTTTTCTTTTTTGCTCAGAGCTGGCGTGTGATTGTGGGCAAAAAGCAGTGAGTGCTGGTTAGGACCTCCTGTTCCTCCACCTGCCCACCTCCAGCCATGCCTGTTCTGCTGTTTCAGGCTGAATTTACAATCAAGTTCAACTTCTGGAGTGAAGTTAAGCCAGAGCCAAACCTCTGAAAGCTGACAAAAGGGAGATTCTAGGAGGAAAGCAGCCTGTGCCTCACTTTGCCAAATTCACACTGATGCCTCTGTAAGGAGCAGAGAGGACACTGAGGGGTCTGTCTGCATCAGTGAGGCAGAAGGTTTGGGAAGGCACCATCTGTGAACTGGGAGAGGGAAGCCCTGGAGGCTGAGGTTGAGAGTAGATCCTGTGGTGCTCTGGGGAGCAGCTTTGGTTCAGTGCTAATGGGGGAGCCCGAGGCAAAGAAACAGGAATTTGCTTGGTTGTTTTGGAGGTTTCTTTCTGTTTTTTAGTTTGTGGGGGTTTGTTTTGTATTTTGAGAAAGACGATTGCTTTTTCCCCAACCAAAGCAATGAGTGGCTTGTGAGAGGGAGAAGAGCTCAGCCACTTGGAGGCCTGGCTTTAGCTGGGGAAAATCCATGAGCCTCATAACACACAAACTTGGGGAGAAACGACGCAGCTTTGCAGAAAAGCTGTGATTTGGTGGCTTTCTGAGCTGTGTGTGGGTGACTGAAGGGTGTAGCCCAGGAGAGGGCTAAACTCCCAAGTGTTAAAGGAGTTTTCCCTGTTGTCTTTGCTGTTCCGGCTGATTTTGCCCCGGTGCCTCCATCTCCTGCTCAGCACGTGCCATCTGCTGTGGTGATGATGTCAGGAGCTTGGCAGCTGTCTTCTCTCTTCATTGTCCACATTTCTCAACATGTGCTTCCTGCAGCAGACTGGAATCACGGCCCTGCAGGCTGGTTTGGGTGTCTGTGGTGGACAGAGGGTCCCCACACAAGGTGCAGGGTGGGGACTGTTCACTGGTTCTCTGCTGGCAGTCAGGTTCCTGCCCCTGTGACTCGAGTTTGGCCCTGGATATGCTTTTTAGTGTCTGTGTTTTATATCTGCAGGACTGCCTGGCTTGGCTCCTGTGTTGGCTGTGGAGACAGGCCCTCTCTGGAGGGTAATTTGGAGCAGGGGCTTGGATAAGCTGCTATGAATCTGTTTTTACTTTTGACTCCACGGGGAGCTGCCACAAAGGAGCTGCCATGTGAGGTTTTCCATGTTGGGAAGTGTGAATACCCCAAGCTCTGACTGCTGCTGTTCTGTGAGCCACAGCTTTCCTCCTGGGACTGTGTCTGACCATGGCACGAGCAGTGTGAAATACTTTATGGATAGCTGCTAAAACCTTTAGTAATGGGTGGGTGATGTGTGTATAACCAGCATTCACCCCTCCCTGTAGAGATACAGATTCTCTGCCTTCACATTTTTTAATCTATTCTTCAGAATAAAACTTCCAACCCCTTGCCTTGTTTTGTGGTCAAAAGGGATTGTTGATTCTGCATCAAAGTGACCTGAGAGGACTTCAGGGGCAGCCAGCACTTGGCGCTCATCCATGAAGGGTTGCAGCTGTTCAGCCAGTCCTGAGTTTGTCTTTTACCTGCAGGAGGCCTTTGCCATGTCCTGAGAGCTCAAAATCCCAAAGCTCTTCTGAATATTCCTGTAAAAACTGCCCTTTTCTCAAGTGTGAGGAAAGTGTGGTTATATTTAAATAAGCCCCTGGCTGCACACCAAAGCCCTGCACTCCTTGTGTGGCATTTCACTCATAACCCCCTCAACTGGTTTAAAGTATTTACCTAGCAAAGACAAGGGAGCAAAACAAAAAGCCTCTGGAGGTAAAGTTGATAAGAAATTGCAGGGGGGGTGTTTGCCAGAAGCTGCAGTCAGCACTGTGAGGTCAGCTTGGCGGGGTAGGCTGACCTGGGGCTGACAGGAGATGCAGAAGCACCAGATGTGAAGAGTATGGAAGGAAATCAGGCAGAAATGGTACAGGATCTTGTCAGACGTTAAAAGCTAGGAACAGAGTTGGGTTTTGAAACTCACTTTGGGGTTATGAAGTTCATATTTTTCAGTTGCTTGTGTTGATTCCCGTGCTGGGAAAAGCCTGGCAGGACACTTGCCTTGTTTACCTTGTTCCTCTAGAGTTACAAGGTTTTTCTCCAAAACCCAGAACTTGAGGGTTCTTTTCTGGGTGAAGAAACCACTAGCAAAATGTTCTTGGGTCTGCAGCCTGCATCCAAACTGCTACAGGATGGTGAAACTGATCTGTTGCAGGGCTGCCTCAGGAATGGTTGTCACCACAGCAGCCTGCCTGGGAAATATGTTTACATTAGATAATAGCAGGAAATTCTTCCCTGTGAGGCTGGGGAGGCCCTGGAACCCAGAGAAGCTGTGGCTGCTCCATGCCTGGAAGTGTTCAAGGCCGGACTGGAAAGGGCTTGGAGCAACCTGGGAGAGTGGAAGGTCCTTTAAGGTCCCTTCCAAACCAAACTATTCCATGATTCTATGAAGGAATATCAAGCCAATGTGCTTTGATCTGTGCTAGCATTTTGGGGGGGTGGTGATATCAGAAACTAAGTTTTCTGTTGATTTCATACAGCCTCCATCTGACAGCATGTCTGACACTCTCAGAGCAATCAGAGATCTCTTTGCAACTCTTCCCTTTAGGACAGCGAACTCCTGACATTCAACATCTCCCGGCACCAGTCCTGGTGGAGTGAAAATGGCCCTGGCTGTGTAAGGAAGGAGGCTTCCATGTCTGGCATCAAGGGGCTGGATAACCATTCCTACATCTCAGTCATCGGCTGTGCCCTGGAGTACCGCTACATCGAGGTGATGCACAGCTCCTTCCAGATCCTCATTGCGGTGAGTGCTGCTGCCTCAGAAGGCTCACTTGGAACAGAGACTGGACAGAGCTAGAGAATAAAGTAGGTATTTATTGAAAGACCTTCAGGAAGGCAAGACAGGAGCCTGACCAAGGCTGCACCCAGGGTGGACCAAGAACGGGCAGGNCTCACCAGCACTTAATGTGAGGCTCAAAATTACATCCCTATGCAGCACAGAATCTAAAAATATGAAAGCTACAACTTAAGGCATCAGTGCCTCCCTGAGGGGGAGGAATTCCTCAGGGGATGCTGTTTGGTTTTGGTTTTTTGCAGGCACAGAGGTTGGCCTGTGTTTCCCACCGCTTTTTGGTATTGCCTGATTGCAAAAGCCTCTGTAAATGTGTTTTGTTTGATGGTTCTCCTGTTCTCTCTTACAAAAATGCTGCTTGAAACAGTTGGAAATGGGTATCAGCCACCTGATGCCTGAAGTAATGCATCTGTGCAACCATGCAGCAACAAAGGGTTCTGAATCCCTTTTGGGGTGTGGGAATTGTTTTGACAAGGATAGAGACCCTTCTGGAGGAGGGTCAAAAGAAAAGGTTTTGACAGGACAAGAGGAAATGGCATCAAATTGTGGGGAGGTTTAGTTTGGATACTGGAGACAATTTCTGCACAGAAAGGGTTGTAAAGCACTGGAACAGACTGCTCAGGGAAGTGGTGGAACCACCACACCTGTAAGCGTTCAAAACATGTGCAGATATAGCACTTGAGAACATGGCTTAGTGGTGAATGTGGTGATGATACTTGGTTGGTGATTGACTGGATCTTAAAAGGCTTCTTCCAACTTTAATTCCATGTTTCTGTGAAGGATTGCTCTTATTCCACATGACTCAGTGACGGGTGGTGGGATTTGTTGTGAAGAATTTCCAGAAAATGAAATCAACTTTTAGGAGGCAGTAAGCAGCATGNTTAAAAGGCTTCTTCCAACTTTAATTCCATGTTTCTGTGAAGGATTGCTCTTGTTCCACATGACTCAGTGATGGGAGGTGGGATTTGAATCTCCAGAAAATGAAACCAACTTTTAGGAGGCAGTAAGCAGCATATTTTCCTTCTGCTGATACTCCAGATACATTCACTAAATGTTTTCATCCACTCTTTCCTCATCACAGTCTTCCTCAGGCTTTTGAAATGCAAAAATGCTGTGTCCTTAAAATTCACTGTTAATTGTTTCTTGCTTTTCTGTGAAATTAACTGAAACAAAAAGTCCTTTGTGCCTCTCACTTCTGTGGTGCTCTTGCATTTTGTAGCCCACATCTCTAATCTGCTTTGGGTTGTTACTTTGGGGTTAATGGCTTTAGTTACAAACATGAACTGGGGAACTATTCACATTTTGGCTTTCAGTTCTGGCTTAAAAAAGAAGGATGACTTGCCCTGTTTAAACGCTGAAGGATAACAAATAGAGATTTTTTCAAGTTTCTGGAGTGCCACGTACTTCTCTGCACGTTTCTGGTACAGCTTTCTACTCTCCTGGTCCTGCATTTCCCATTAGCTGGGATGGTCCGTGTGACCCAGTGAACTGCAGGGAGGGGGGAGGGCTCAGGTCCCTTTCTTGCCATGTCACAGAGAAGAGGCAGAGGCAGAAGCTCCTATTTCCTGAGTTGGATGGGCTCCCTGGCACGTGTGCTGGCTGTTAATGTTCTGTCAGTTCTGCTTCAGGGCAAATGAACTGCACAAATCTGTCTGTGAGCTGCTTCTGTGCCTGTGTGGAGAAAGGCAAACCTGTGTGTCCAGGAGGAAACCTGGTGCCTTTTAGAGAGGGCTTTTAGCTGGAATGGGATTGGTGCTTTACCTGAGTTTGGTGAAACAAGGGCAGACTTTGCAGTCATAATATCCCTTTTTAGAGCACAGAGGTTTCTCACTCCTAGCGTCCTTCCTGAACTCCTGAGCTGGCACAGCCCCTGTGCTCTGGGCTAGAGGTTGAGCCAGCAAATGGTCCTGAGGTTGTTTGAAGCAGATCTTTGTTTTTTTGGCAGCTTCCTGACTTAGGCACGTGGCCCTGGGCTAAGAAATCACCCTGATATAAAGGACTCTGTCTCTGGCAGTGGCTTTTCCTTTGCTTCTTCCCAAAGGCACATGACAATATTCTCTGTGCATCTGCAGAACACCACTAAGGGCCAGATGGGGAGACAGGAGGGAAATATAAGACAAAATAGGATTTAGGGAAATACTTTCTCTTTCTTTCTCCCTGAGATTTAAGGTGCAATATTTTTTTGAGTCCTAAACCCTGGAAATGGGGTTGGAAATACTAGTAGGCAAGAAACCCATATGGGCTGAGCTATGCAATGAACTAAATTTCTACTTGTCCTGTAATAATAGCAAAGTGTTGAAGCCCCAGGTCTGTAGCTGCTGCTGGCTCTGAAATGCTCATATAATTTTGTCATGTAGTGGGAGAAATGGAGCTTTTCCCCTCTTCTTTGAGGTCAGGCAAAAAGCAAGTCTTCTTTTTCCCTCAGACCTTGCCAGAAAGCATCAGTCAGTTCTCTCCCTTTTTGCTCTCTGAGGGTCAAACTCTTTGATCCCTGCCAGTATCTTTTTCTGTTCTCTTTATCTCACTTTGTGGCAGGTTTTATTACGGGCAGCTGTCCCCAGAGTGCTGGCAGGTACAGTGCTGCAGACAGGCAGGGACACAGATCAATAGCACAAAAACACTACCAGCAACTTGAAGGCTCAGGGGATGCAGCAAGAGACATGACCTAGTTCCCTCCTTGTCTGAGACCAGAATAGTCAGCTCCCTGTTAGGAAGGGCAAGGGACAGGCAAAATTGTGTTTTCAGTAGTTTGGTTTTGCTTTGTCTGATGGTATTTAGAAGTTGTGGGGTGAGGGGGTGTGTTCTGCTCAGTTTGGTTTCACCCCAGGTACATCACTGTGAAATCCACAGTTTGAATATGCTGTGCTTAACTGTGAGCACTTTATTTTTATTTTTCTGGAAGTTCCAATTCCTTGAGACTACTGAGGGACTGTACTGCAGTGTTGTGTACTTGGGGCAAGGCTCTCTGAATTCAGTCTTGCATGCCAAAGGAGAGGGAAAGCAAACCTGGACCCATATGGTGAGCACAGTGTTGGCTGTCAGCTTGACTCCTGCTGATTATATCATCCTGCTCCTGGGCATGCATTTGAGGATACATAAGGTCTCAGTCTGCTTTTGCTCAGAGCTTGTCTGTACTCCTTGAAGGCAAAAGCAATTCCTTTAATCTGGAATGCAATCAAACTTGGGCGTATTAGTCACCACACATGATACAAGTTGCTGTAGGGCCCAGTATGAAAATTTTTCTCAATGCTGTAGCACAGAACATATGGGAGATAAAAGCTCATCGTGGCAACATCTAAAACTCTGTCCTGGTATAGAAATGAGCTGTAAAGATGTTCCTACCAACCCAGGTAGGAAATGCAGCAGCAACTCCTTTGTCAAGTAAGAATCTGCTTTGCTTTTGCCTTAGCAAGGATTCATCTTGCACGTCCCCAGCCAGCAGGGAGAGGAGCCATTCCCAGCTCTGAAATACCTGGCATAGCTCTGGGCTGTCCATATGGCACTTCTGGGACTGGGGAGGCTTGGGCTTTTCCTGAGGCTTCACTGGATGGGGTAGAAATTGGAAATGTCTTCCCAGCCACCAGGACTCGCTGCCTGCCTGTCTGTTGTTTTCACTCAGACTGACAGGTTGGAAGGTTCCCAGGGAGGCAGCAAGGCAAGCCTTGACAGCAGATGTTATGTGAGAACCAGTGTACAAGAGATGCCTTGCTCTCTTGGCAGAAGGTAGATTTTCAGTGGTTGTAATTGCATCCAAAGAGTAAAGAAGGTCAAGGAATTAAAGGATTTTGATTGCCTCTCTTTGGGTATCTGGTCACAATAGCTCTTTCACAAGCTGGATTTTTGCTTTCTCATAGCAGGCTTCCCTTCATTTTCCCCTCTCGCACTGATGTCAGTGTGCACCTTTTGTTAGCTCTGATTGGAAGTGAAACCTAGAATGCATCTCCCTGAAAGAAGAGACTTTGCACCTATTCTCTGTGGTGGGAAAAGCAGTGGCAAGTTTGTCTATTGGAGAATCTTCACTAGGACAGAGGTAGACTAAAGCTAAGGTCTTTCACAAGTAACAGTAACACCTCCTAAAATTTGCCTTCCTATCCCTTGTGTATTTTGCACACTTGCAGGCAGCTGGTCCCTTTCTCCAGGTTTTCTCTAATTTACTCCTTCTGGCTCCAGTGCCTTCACTCAACGCTGCTGTTTCACGAACAGTTTTCAACTCTCTATTAAAAAGTTAACTTCAGAGGACTGAGGGGCAAGGGGATGCTCAGACATATGTTTCCCTCATTCCCTTGGGGCACACTTGTCTTTTTTTGTCTTTTCCACTCTGATTGCCTGCAGAGTGCTTGGGGCACCCCAGCTCCATCCTGTCTTGTGGGGCAGCGTGTGCATTCCCAGGCTGACAGAACACACCTGCCCTCAACATGTGTTCCTAATAAAAAGCTTAATCGGATCCTTCTGCAGCTTGGAGAAAGCTGGTACTGCACATGCAGAACAAGCAGAGAAACAGCAGCAGAGGCTAAAGCCCTAGAACATTCTTTGGGGAATTAGAGCAGTGGCTTAGTGTCATTTTACATCGCTGACGTTCTCCCTCCTCTTCCACCTGCCCGATGTAATTTGCAAAGATCCAAGAATTATTGGTATTTCCCTGGGATAAAGAGCTTAAACCCCTCCTTTGTATTGAAATCAGCAGGAGCAAGGGTGAAATTATTCCAAATTGTTGACTTCTGTGAAGCTTCCTGTTCTGTGTTAATTGCTGATAAACTGGGTGATGTTTGGGGGCTGGACACATCGTTATCAAAGATGCTGTCAGAAGGGAATTTTGGGTGTTTTGTGGAGTCTGCTCATTCCATGCTTCAGCAGACTCTTCCAGGGGAAAGACTGGACAATAGGACCAGCATTTCTCCTCCTTAGCTGTATTTCATAATTTATTCCAAAGGTGAGACACAGGGACTCCTGTGAGTTCAGTTAATCCTTGAGATTATTTAATTTGAGGTTATTTAATTAGAGATGAATCCTTTAGAGTATTTAATTGCAGTTCAGGTCAGCACTCAAAAAACTGGAATTCATATTTATGTTGTACATCTCTTCCCCCCTTGCCACTGAAAGTCTCCTGTTCTGGCCAGATCACAAGACAAAGCTTCTCTGAATAAAAAAAATCCACTAATTAAACAAGTTTTTTTTATTGCTGAAACACATCTAAAGAAGGAATGGATTATAAAGTCAATAAAAAGTAAATTCAAACACTAAGCAGATGATTTTGAAACAAAGTCAAAGGAGATGGAAGGAATAACAAAAGAAAATCCTCCACTCCAATGGAGCTGGAATTAGAGATTTAGGGAAGTTCACTGAATTCACTCGTTTTTGATTGGTTGCTTTGTTTTTCTGAATGCAAAAAGTCACCTTAGTCATAAAGTGAAAAATGTATGGGGTGAGCAGAATGATGGTTGAGGGTTACGGGGCATTAATTTCTTTGCAAAACAAACTTCCCAAGTCAATCACACTGCCTGATGCTTCTGGACTGTGAAAAATGTCCAGAGCTTTATCAGGTTTGCTGTGACGGTACAGCTGATAATTGCTCCCAACTCTGCTCATAAACTGGGCAGGTAAATCATTTTCATTGTTAATTCTATCAGGAATTCTATCCTGACACAGGTACCACATAAGATTTGTGCCTACGAGTTACACAGCGTAATAACGGTGAGTGGATTTAGGGCTGCCACTTTGCGTGGCTGTTAACCCAAAGTTCCCACTCTGAGAGGTGATGGGAAATCTGGGGAGGGAGAAAACCATCCTTGGAATCAGGGTATGTATTTAGGATGCATCTTTCCTGCCTGGATATTTGTGTAAATTGCATGATTTGAGCTGATGTAAGAGGCTGGAGCTTGCAGCTGTAAAAATGCTCGAGCAAGTACAGAGGATGTGTGTCAGCACACAACGAATTTGTTACTTGGGTTCAAATGCCTTTATGCCGGAGATCAGGGTGTGCAGAAGGGTGCTTGGACATCTCTTGGAGTGCTGGCACGTGCAGGAAGCACTCTGGTTTTCCCAAAAGCACCTGGGTACCGTCCCGCAGCCCAGGATGAGCGGGTGTGTCCCGGCTCCGAGGAGCGGCCTCGGGGCTTCAGCACCACGGCCAGAGCCCGGGCCGGGAGTCCTGCAGTCCTCTGGGTCGGGAAAGCTGTCCGAGAGCATCGAGCTCGCCCAGCACTGCCAAGCCCACCGCTAAACCTGTCCCCAAGTGCCGCATCTGCTTGTCTTTTAAATCCTTCCAGGGATGGTGACTCCACCACTGCCCTGGGCAGCCTGTGCCAGGGCTGGACAACTCTTTTAATTATGAAATATTCCCCAATATCCAATCTAAACCTCCCTTGGCGCAATTTGAGGCCATTTCCTGTTGTCTGCTTGCTTCTTGGGAGAAGAGAGTGACCCTTACCTGACTACAGCCTCCTTCCAGGGAGTCACAGGGAGCATTAAAATCCTTCCTCAGCCTCCTTTTCTCCTGAGCCCCCTCAGCCATTCCTCATCAAACTTGTGCTCCAGACCCCTCCCCAGCTTTGTTGCTCTGACCTGCCCAAAAACTGCCACAAAGTTCAGGGAAAAAAAACCCCCAACAATTTCCAGGTTTTTTTGTATTACAGTACAAGCAATAGGGGAGAGGAAGAATCTCTGATTTTGATTTGTCTGCCTTAAACAGTAATGGTTCTATTCTGAGACAATTCTAAAAGGCAGCAGGTACAAATGGATTGGCCATTGCATATGGCCAGAGGATTCCTGTTTCCCTGTAGCTCACAGGAGCCTAGCCTGGAGCAGCCTTGGTTTCAGAAATGCCCAGCAGAGGAATGAGGGAGTCCTCAGAGTTACCCTTCCCCCACTGAGGTTCTGGGATGTGCTCCCATAAGGCTCACCCAAGAGGAAAGGAGCGAGCTGCCTTCTCTTTCAGATGATTATAGAAAAATCTTCAAGGAAAAGCAGGGTTTAGTGATGCCACAAAAACATTCCATTTCCTCCCAACAAGGCGTGTTTTGTCAGGGAGAGCTGGAGAAACCACAAACATTGTATAACTCCCCAGCAAAAATCTCATTATCTTGCCTTTTGTTTTCGGGTGTGATGTATTTTTCTGTCATATTAAAAATGAATGGACTCTACTTTTCAAGCCCTCCCATGCATCATTCTGTCTCCACTTGAAGTGAGTCACTGTGTGTTACAGGCTGACTCTTGTTCCCAGGAATTGAGTTCACAGTGGAAAACAATTATGCCTCACAATAACTTTACTAACGCAGTTACTGTCAACCAAGATCTCGCTAAGTGGGGTGTTATGTAAAGATGTAAAATGAAGGATGGAGAGGATATTTGATTAACAGGAAGAAGGCAAAACAAAATAAGACCCTGCTGCGTCTGGAATGCTTAACTCCCATGGTACCAGGAGTTTGTTTCTCTGTTTAGGCTGAGGAACATCTTGATAGTGAGCCTGAAGGAGGCAGCTCTGCTGCTTTAGAGCTGCTAGAAACTACTGAGTTACTGAAGATTTTGGTGTCTCTGAGCATTTCTGCCAGTACAGCACCATTCTTACGGTTAACTAATTTTCTCTCTCATCTGCATAAAAACTACTCACCTCTAATTGGTAATTTACCCATGTGACAGGAATGCTGAGCTGATGAGTTCTTGTCATTGAAGCTCTGTGCTCCTGTACATTGTTGTCTGTCCCACAAGGCCCTCTCCTTTATCTCCATCACTTCTTACAGAGACTTAACTTAGCACAGTAGTTGCAGTTTCAGCAAAGCCAGCTCATGTCCTTGCCAATCATTCAAGCAACTGAAGGTGCCACTCTGAAGGTGAGGATGGGTCTTGCAAGTTTTCCTTTTTGAGTTTTGGGTGTGCTCCATCAGTGCCTTCCCTGACACCCACACCTGCCCCCCTGCCTGCAGCAGATATGACTTGGCTCCACAGTTACAGAAATGCTGCCAAGCTGAGTGTAAATAGTGCCTGTTGAAGTTGTGCCCAGTGGGTTCTGACCAGGCTCACACTGGCTGATGCTAAAATGATTTATTCTCTCTCTTTTCCAGCTGGTGGGCTTTGTGTATGCCTGCTACGTGGTTAGTGTTTTTACAGAAGAAGAAGACAGCTGTAAGTATTTATCAACAGATCCCCTGGCAAAGGTTTTAGTAAATTTTATTTCTCTCTCAGATGTTTGTCTGTCAGGACTGAGCTGCCATCAGACTTCTTTCCATCTCTGCCTCTGTGTGTTATGGCACTAACTACCCTTTGAGGATCAGCTATTTTTACTGTGAGGGTTTTTTTCCCCGTGTCACTCTGTGTTAGATGCTGTAATTCTGCTACACTTAGGGCACAAAAAGAGCTTCATTTTGGCTTCTCAGCTGGACTTAGCTTTAGAGAAACTGGGCAGCTGCTTCTGTTCTCAAGCTCATATATCCTGAGAATAATGGTTCTGAAATATTACTGCTGTGATTAAAAGCACCTACAACAAAGCTTTCAGCCCAGGGCTCAAGTGAGAGACCTGCTGAGTCTCATGTGCCACAAGCTGAGGATGAAGTAGATCATGAGAGTTCTTGCCAAGAACCGATCTGACCACTTAATTTAAGAGCAGAGGAAGTGCTGTATTTGAATTACAAGGAGGAAGGAGCCAGCTCCCTCGTGTCGGGTACACAAATCTCTTCAGTGTTTGTCACTGTGACACATGTCAGGGGAAACACTCACAGGTCTGTGGGGCCTGTGCAGGTATCCACCTGGTCCTGGATTGCTCTGTCCCTCTAAAACACCCTTGCAGACCAATAATTTTACAAACAGAAAAATAGATGCATAGAGTAAATGCAAAGCTGAATTTGTTTAGCAGTGTGTTGGGTCTAGGCCAGTTTACTCCAGCAGAGGATCTCATCCAAAGGTTTTACATCCAAGTGTCAATTCTTTTAAGGCATTGATTAGGTTTGTGCAAGTAGCTTTGTTGTTTTAAAGAGCAGCTGGCACGGAGGAGAGCTGGAAAACAACAGCTTTGAACTGAATATTTGAAAGTATGTGAAGAATGTGTTTTCATAGGAGCGAGAGGAGATGCATTACTTATCTGCCTTGTCCTTATGGTTTTTTTTTCTTCCTTCCTTCCTGGCTGAACTCATTCTCCTGGCTTTATTGATCATTTCTTTAGAGCTTGGCAGTGCACTTAGAGAAGGTGCTACATTATAGTAATATTCTTTAAATTAGGCTATAGCTCTTCTATTAGCTAAATAGCTCCAGTTCTGAGCCCCTGCTGAATATTGTAAACCAATAACTTGACAGAACTCATTTTTTATAGTAGGGATCTGTTAGAAGAAGCAACAACATGGAAGGAAGCTTTATCTAGGAAACACAGAGCTGGTAATTTCAGGATGTGTATTTTTTTTTCCCCACTAACAAATTCACTTTCCCTCCCAGTTTCCCAGCTTGGAGTTAAAATGCCAGCTTGAATAATTAACAATGACAAACCATCAATATTTCACACTCACAGGGGTAGATCCTTTCAGTGACCTGAATAAATTTGAGCTGCGTTTTAATTTTCTCTTCCATTTGTGGTTTCCTTTAAATGTTACTTTGATATGCAGCATGAAGTAATTATAAGTGCTGAGGCACATTAATCAGGAAGCTCATGCTAACGTGATTTTCATGAGAAAACACAGCAGTAGGGACCTAGTAATGCTGAATTGTGGGCAGGAATATTTTAGATGTGCTAATGCAATGTATTGAACCACACTTAAAAAAACCCAAAACCTTAAGTGTCTTGGATTTTGAGTGCCCTCATGCTTGCATGTTCAGATGATAAGACTTGTGTTTGTTCAAAGTACTCAATAGTTCCTGAAAACTGCAGTTCTTTAAAGTTTCCCAATTTAGGCATTCCACAACTGAGGTAATAAAGTTAATGTCTTGGGGTTTTTTTAAATGGCAGCCTGTTTTGATTTTAGAATACTCAAATGCTTTCAAAAGTGGCTGAGAATAGGTAAAGTTTCACTGAAACTATTTGGGAATTATCCCCTCAATTAACTTAGAACCTCTACGGATTTCACCCATTACCTGTCAGTTGTCCCAAAATCACAGTATCAGCATGAAGCTCTCCATCAAGATGGAATTTGTCAGAATCTGTTGTCCTTAGGTTTCTAAATATTTTAAGAAGTTTGGGTTTTTTTCACATCCAGTGTATTAGTAAATAATTTTTTCTATTATTTGACCAGCAAAACCCTCAAACCTCTTCAGATTAAATTTAAAATAATAGTGCCACCTTCAGGAAAGAAAAATAAACCGGCACTTAAATAGTTAATGAAACTTCAGTTATTTTTAAATGGCAGTTGGACAGGATGGTTTTCACACTTCCATGCAAAATGTACTAACTTGGCACCAAAAATGATCCAAACTGGGTCTATTTTGAAGAGTTTTGCAAGGCCTGCGAGGTCAGTCACAGATCAGAGCACCTCACACCCCTCCTGCCCTGGCTGTGCTGGCCAGCTCTGGGCTGCAGGCTTGCCCTGAAGTCCAGGGAGCTGAGACAACCATGGAAAATTCTTCCCTGGTTACTGAGGGAATTGTCACTGAGAGCTCTCCCTGCTGAGCTGGGCTGCCCTTCCGTGAGCCCTGCAGAAGGGAAGCATTGTTCCTATTGGTGCACAATTGAAAGAAACTGAGTTGGCAGAGGGGATGTGAAAAATACCAGGGCTGGAGATAATGAGGTGGTTGCAGCTTTCCAAAGCTGCTGTTGTCCTGCAGGGAAGACAAGTGGGGCAAGAAAATTCCCACTTCACTGTGTAACCTTCACAGGGAGTGCTGTGCTGCCAACTCCTCCCTGGCATTTGCTCAGGAGCCCTTCCCCAGCTTCCTTCCTCGGCTCTGGCTTCGTCTGCTCCTCTCATGTGCAGTCACAGTGTGGTGAAAATACCCAGGGAGGCTTTCCTAGAGCCTTTTGTTAGCTCTGTTTCAAGTTTTGTGTTAACTGGAATCTCCTCTTTGGCACGCTCGCCCCTCCCAGGAGATCCCAGAAATCCATACCTGAAAAAAATCACTTTTCTGTTCTGTCATTAATTTTTTTGTGTTTATGTCACGACATGCACCAAGCCTTTCTTTCATTTCCTTTCAACTTTCTGGCCATGTTTGTTTGTTTATTTGAGTTTCGATTTTTTTTCAGTTGATTTCATTGGTGGATTTGATCCATTTCCTCTCTACCATGTCAATGAAAAACCCACCAACCTTTTGTTCAAGCAGACATACCTGTAAGTATCATCTGTGCTGAGACTCCACGTGCTTCTTGGTTTCATGGCTCAAGGGTACCACATGAAAAAAAAGCCACAGGGGTTTTTCCTCCTTGCAGGTTGCCTTTCCTAACAGGCTCTTCAGGCATGGAAGGAATGATCAAATTGACACCAGAAGGGGTGAAGCTGCCCGTTCTCAGCTCCAGAATTATTTTAAATTCTGTTGCCTCCAAGAACTGAGCCTTTCACAAGTGGGGCAGCCCAAGAGTTCAGCTGAGAGCAGAAAGGGGAGTTGTCCAGAGCAGCTTCTCTTATACCAATAATGAAGAGCCACTGTTGAATTCACATCTCTGCCCTCTGAGGGCCAAAATCACAATTTCACTCTGTCCACTTAAAAGCTGGTTCTTAATGAGATTCTCAAACACAAAGGCCAGTTCTGTCTGTTTGAAGCAGCAATGGGATCTGATTTTATATTCTTTAAATTGATCTGCAAGAGGCAGTTCAACACATGGGAGTTTTCACAGCAGCTGCTGAGGGAGGCTGTTTTCCAGGAACAATGTTACCAGAGTCCTGCCAAAAAGAAGGATGTGAGGATGGTGGGAAAGAGTGGGGCTGAGGGAAGAAAAACTTCCCTGAGGTAGATTGGTAGATGTGCCCCTCTAATTTCATAAGGACTTACTGCCCATTTTGTCACTGCAGCAGCACAAGATCAAGAATACAAGTAATTTTTGCAAAGCCATTGAATTCCCTGTAACTTTGGGGGTTCTATAGTGTTGTTACAAGAGATGCTACAGGAGATTAAATATTGATTTCTCTCTCATTTTGTCACAGTGGGGTGGAATTTTTCATAGTCTGCAGAAACTGTGCAGCTTTAAGCAGCTCCCTGATTTACTAGCTGGATGCAGCAGGATGCTGAAGAAGCATGACATTTTTACAGTACAGGATTTGGGCTGCTTTTTCCTTAAAATGACCAGTTCTGCTTGTGAAAGAAGCTATCACTTCTACATGAAGATTTCTATATGGGGAGATTGTAACATGAAGAGAAGTTAGCAAGTTAAAACTTTCTTCCAGGCCCTCAGCAAGAGGGGAAGTCCACAGATAATTTTGTTGTTCCTCCCTCCCGTTTCACTTCTCTGTTGATATTTTCTGCCAGCACAGAATAATATTGCTTTCAGGCTAACAGGAGGTGAAAGCAGCTTCTGAGTTGTAGATAATGTGACCCTCTATAAATTTCAGCAGACACCAAATAGCAATTTTTATTTATTTCAGCCTGTTGCCTTTTTTCCATGTGTGTGAATGGGAGTGAGGGGAGGAAGGGATAATTGATTCCCAGGTTTTGGTGCCATGGAGTGTTGCAGGCTGGGGCACTGACTGCCAGATGCTCTTGTCCTGCTGTGAAAATCATTTAGTGATGACTTGAAGGCATTTTTTTTAATATATGTCTTGTTCAAGAAGATGCAAAACAAATACATCCAACTTATTTGAAGTTTAAACTTACAGAAGAGCTAAGGATCAGGAACATGGGCTTTCTTGGTTTAACTCCTTTTTGTTGATGGAAATGGTGAATGAAACTGAGTTTATTCTACAACTGATCACTTGGAGCTGACCGCAAGCAGGAATTTTGATTTTAGGATGGGATCACCCCCCTGGCTGCAGTCAGATGCATTTTCTGGGCTGCCACACTTCTCTAACAGGATCACTTCCTTCATTCCTTAATGGAATTATCCTATTCACTCCAGTTTTACCTGTCCTTCTCTGATGAGATCACACTTTCCTCCCACTGTGCCTTTTCCTGCATTTTTCTTCTTCATATCTCTGAATTCATGAGTTTTTAGAGATCTGAGACCCCACAGAACAATGACATGAGCAGCTAAATTCAGTATTCAAACTGTGCACCCCAGTTCTGGCCTTCAGCTTCCGGCCACAGCACTGAAAGAAGTTCCTAAACGCCTTTGCCTCCTGCTAGGAGGAAAAAACTCCCCCAAACTGTTACTGATAATAGGTACTTCCACACCATAATCCAGTTATGTCCCAGCTTTTTCATAATGATCTCCCTGACCTCAGCTGCAAGCCTCCAGTTAGTGCAAACCTCACGATTTTTTTCAAGTCAGGTGTTATTTTTTCTCTTTAAAACAAGCCAGCAGCAACAATCAGCCATCATTTTGTAACTGTTGCTTACAAAGGCAGGATTTAAGAGTGCTCATCTCAATTCACACCTTGAACAGTTACACAGCAACAATGGTATTCTAAAAATAAAGTTATTTCTGTTTCAGGTTCCACAACTGCTTTTCCTCCACATTTCACTGACTCCAGGGAAGTTTGGTTGTGATAGTTACAGTTTGAAGTAACAACCTTAAGTAAAAGAGGCTCAAATCATCATGAAAAAAATGGTTCTGGAAGTCTTACTGTGCAGAAGAATTACCCTTAACCTCACTGCTGATTACCAATCAAGACATCACACTAATTATTTAATAGTAATATGTTAGCACTCTTGATAGAAGACATGGTAAAGTCTTCAGTGGCCAAGTTTCTCTGTCAAAGTGCTCATCCAAAGGACAGTAAATCACTTCTGGAAAGACAAAGTTTCTCACCTGAGGCTAAAAGAATATTTGCACTGAGTTTTTAGGAAGAAAGGGTTGAACTCTTTCTCCTCCCTCAACTGAAGCACTAGTTCAGGTTGTGCCTGCTGGCACCCCTTGTGCTGCACAGCACAGGACCTCAGCTCTGGGTTGCTTTTCTTTTGTTTGTTCATTTGTAGTAACAGAATTCTCATCACTTGAGGCAAAAAAGCATTTTTGCACCAAGAGCTGTGGAAGTGCTGGCCAAGCCAGCTTTGACATTTCTCACTCAAGCTGTTCTCTCCAAGCCCCTGCACTACCTGCCAAGTACCCAGAGCATTTGTCAGCACCTCCTGCCTGCTGAATCCGTTCAGTTTCCTGACATCACTCTCTGAATTTGTTTTGGAAGGCAGCACTGTGCAATCTCAATTATAAAGCAGAATAGCCTCAAAGCATGATTTTGTACACAGAGTAGTGCTAAATCAAGAACCTGCTGGATGACAGGAGGTGCCCTCTGTTTATTTAAAAGGCACAGGGACAAGAACTAGATCAACCTGCTTATCAAGACTATGTTTGTAAGGCCAAGCAGGGAACTGCACCTTTGTGAGGCTCCAGCCCCTAACACTCATCAGGCACCTCAAGCACCACATTACATGAGGGCCTTCAGAGCTTTGAGTTGTGTAGCCAGATTTTATGGACTTTCCTTTCCTCAGATCTACCCCTGGAAAGGGCCCTGTGTTAACTCAGGGTGTGACTTTTATCAGATGGAGACCTCAGTATTGACAGAGCAGCAACAGGAGGTATTGGTTAATTGAGGGATCTGAGGCTGCAGTTGGCAATTGCTCACTTTAATGGTCCCTGATCAATCTTTTGTGGGGCACTGTCTGCTGGCCACAGGCACGAAGCAGCTGTGAGCATTAAAGGACTTGTCCCCATAAAACCATCATCCCTGACTGGCTTAAAGTGGGTTTTCAATACACCAATATGTACAAGTAGACAAATAACATTAAGTCAAAAAGTCAGAGTCCAAGACTGAAACACTGGCATAAGAAGGAGGGAGAGGAAAACTCCTTATAAATTGTCTTCCCACCTATCTTCTCCAAGCTTTGACAAGCAGAATAATTTACAAAGGAAAGATAAACAGGAAAAAAAAAATCTCACTTTGTTCTGAGGAGAGAGAAAACACAAAACAATTCTGCTTCTCTTTCTAGGTAGACTTTTTCCCAAACAAACAACATGAATTTGCAAACTCTTTTGATCATCCTGAAGCTGCATGTGTAAGAGGTGATGTTTCAGCCAAAAGCATTCATTCACCTTTACTGCTGGCTCCAAAAGTAGATCTGCTTACCCTGCTGCACCTACACCAAAAGCACATCACTGCAATTTCAAACAGCTCCTTTATCCTAGAGATGACCCTGAGCTTTTAAAGTTCCTAACCAAATTTTATGCAGCTCCAAATGCTGGGGATCCATAGATCTAACACTTGAGCTAACTGCAGCATATTCAGGTCTGACACATGCATACCATTCTTTCCAGGCTTGAAGACTACTTAACCACGTTACTTCTGAGCTCTCAATCCTATTCCTCATCTGTAGTCAATCATATTTAAAACTCCAGAAGAGGAAAGAAAAAATTGTCCTCATTATTTCCACACCATTTCTGTTACTTTAAGAAAGCAATTGAGCACTTGCTCCACACTCACATCCTGCCTTCACTTTTTTCCCCCCTTTTATAGGCCTGCGTAAGTGAAGAGGAGCCAGAGGATGGATAAACCTTGCACTCCACCAAAGGTGCTGCAGGAAACAGTCCCCTGGGGCCTGGATCTTTGGCAGAGGAAATGCAGGATGGTGAACTCCATTCCATTTTTTTGTTCCTTGTCTTCTTTTCAAACGCAATGAATGTACATCAAAGAATGGCCACGCAGTTGGTTTTTAATTCTCCAAGTGCCCTGACGAACCTTTCCTACCACAGTCTGCTGCACTGGCCCAGAAATGGCACAGGCCTAAAGACCTCTGGCAGAACAAGTTCAGCAAGAGCCTCTCTCAAGAGCTACAGTGGAAGTGGGAGCTGCTTCCTTGCGCCAGGATCCAGAAAGAAGGAAGCACTGTGTAACTCCCTGGGACATTGCATATGTTCTGTAGTTAGTTTCCTCCCCTTTTTCTGAACAGCCTAAATCCCCTAACACAACTTCATCTCCTCCCTGCCTGCATAAAGTGAGGTGGGGACTCTTTACACCTGAGTTACTTAGGCATTGTTGGGTTCTAAGTTATAGATGAGAACTTTTCCCTTCTTGGTCCCCACCCATCCAGGGCTCCCTTGCTGGTTCTCTGTAGACATGGCAGTAGGCATTTGTCCTGGAGGTCAGGGTTCTGTGGCCTAACTCCTGTAATGCTCAACAGCTGAAAACTAGTACAGCCATCAGCTCCTCACTCAGCATGCAGCTTCACCCCTTTCAGCCAGCCAAGCCATCCTTGGAGCAGCTGTAGCTTACTCTGGGCCTGCCCAGCTACATTAAATTAACCCTGGTGTAGCTGAACGCTGCTGCTGGCCACTGGAAAAGGCCCAGTTTGCACCTGCCTTCTTCAGCCAGAGCCACACCTATTCCAGGGTAACATCCTGATGGAAGAGTTTTGTTTGTGACAGGCTTCTTGAGGGGAGGGCAAGGGCTGAAGGGGGAACACAAGTGTAATTAAGTTGCATTAATGAGCTGCAGCAATTAATTAAACATAAGAACAAAACCAAGTCAGTTTTGTTAGCTGTGTCTCCCAGCATGTTAAGTGTCAAAAGCAGAGGAGGAGCAGTTGTCAGCTAGCCCTGGCATTTTGGGGCTGGTATTTCAAGTGCTGTTGTAATTCCTTATTGTCTTGCCTAATTTGTTTGGGATTACTTGGCATTTTTTTGAGAAATTCTTTTCAGAAGGGTCAAGCTCGAAGCCATGCTAGGGAGAAGTGTGAGGGAAGATTTAAAAAAAAAATAAAAATATTAAGTGCTAAATCAAAGACAGAATGATACAGCTTTTTTTTTTTTTTTTCCTCATTTTAGAGGGCCCAGGAAGCAAAATCCTCTTTTATGAGCCCAAATGTATAAGCACTGAGAGAATAGTTTTTGGTTCTATGCGACTTCTATTCCAGATAGAAGATACCCAAACATCCTGAGTTATGCTTGGGTGCAGCTGCAGGTAAAAATGTTGTTTTCTGTAGGGTGTTTTTTCCCTTCTTTTAGCCACCAAAAGCCACAGCTTCTGACTGAGCAAAACACAAGTAGTTCCACCCTAGTTTAATACCTCAAAGGAAAAAGCTCACCCCTGACAGCTCTGCCTGACAAAACAGAACTACCTCCCTTTAACTGGTCACTAACAAGTTAAAAAATACCAGTGAAACATAAGCTACTCTCCATTCTGAGATCACACACAGCAGTGTGCACACACTTAACACTTCCTGCACCTCTCCTTTATTCACTTTCTTTCTGGTGCACACTCATTCCTGTCTGCCCACCTGATGTTCCCTGGAGAGGCAGAAAAACAAAAAGGAGAATAATACATGCTCTCTATTCAATGAGATTTTCCCATGAAAATCATTTTCATTTGTTTGGAGCTTTTTAATTTAATCTTTCCTTTTCTTAGTTAGCACTGACTTCACACTTTTTGGGTTGAATATGATTTCATTTCCTCAGATTATTATCAATCAGATATCAGCAGTCTTTGTCAGCCTTGTTTGGGAGCAACCAAAATTCAGCACAGATGGTGGAAAAAGCTCTGAATACCTGAAACTTTTACTGGTAGCTTCCAGAAGCAGTTCCTCTAGATAGTAAGAGAAGGGAACTTCTGGAATTGAGGTCTGCATGTCTTTAACACCACACCACTCCACCTGACCAAGCTCTGATACCACTTTCACCAATAAAACTGATCAAAACCACTTACCAAGTACTCTAAAGAGATAAAGCAGCTAACTGCGCATTTAACAGCATTGCCCCTTGGCTTTAATACACACTGGTAAAGATCAATGAAATAAAAGTGTGCTGAGTCACTTCAGAACTACCACTCAACTGTCTGTGCTCATTGTAGCATAAAGCACCAATTAATAGAAGTAAAATAAACACCAAGCCCATATTCAGGTAAGCCTATAGTATGCAGTATCAATGACTGCCGTTAATCAAAAGAAAAAATCAGCCTGAGAAGAAACAAAGCTACCAAGGGTCATATTCCACACTTCATTATCTCCTCCAGGTTTCATTAGCAGAGCCATTCCTCCTCATGCCCTGAGAACTCCTCTCGTGGTCTGCTTGTGCTACACCCACTCTGAGTAGCACGAGGTGACACAGTGACCCTGCTCTGTGAGGGCAGGGGCTGCCAGTCCGTCCCATCCCATCCCGATCCAGGAGCAGCTGAAGGTGCTGGGTTCCCTCATCCCCAGTTTCGGAGTGCCCTCTGTTGGGGACAGGCAGCGCTGGAGATGCTTCTGGCCAAAGAACAACGTGGTACCTGTTTCTGAAGGGACATTTCCCTACAGGAAAACAAAGCAGCTCCTCCCTTTTCCTGATGTGGAAAAGACACCATTTTCACACTGTTCTATAGGAGAGGCCCCAGAAATATTTGGTGCATTTCCAGCCTCGCTTAGGTTCCAGTCACACTGAGGTGAGTTTGGGAGGAAACAACACTGTTCCAGCACTGAGCTGGTGTTTTCCCTTCTCAGATTAGCACAGCTATTTAAACTATAAGTTTTTGCTGTATTTATAGAGGCAAAACAAAGCCAATGATATCTTGAACCCAGATAACATCTAATTTGGCATGGTGGTGGCATTCTGTTCCCTAGGAAAGCTGCTATCTGGCACAGACCCAACCAATTCCTCCAAGAGTTGCAGAGTTTAAACCACTCAAGTTGTAATTTCTCTCATCTTTGCCAAGAACTGCACTAATATTTCCTTCTTCTGAAGGCGGGGATGAAGAGAGCTGCCCTCCCATGGGATCCACAGATAACTGACACCTTAAAGTTACTCACAGGCAAGCCCTTAAGCTGTTTGGCAACCAGAGCTGGAGCCAAAGAGAAGCAGTTCCAGAGCCACAAATACACTAAAGAGCCACCTACCAAAACTCTACAAAGTTCAGATCAGAATTATTCAGCATTTGCACAATTTCGTGTATGAGATCCTTACTCTCCTTCATCCTTACCCCTTATTTTGCAGTTTAAGAGAATCTTGAGGAGCCAGATTATTCCCTGTGGGGATGGTGAGGTCCTGGCACAGGGTGCCCAGAGCAGCTGTGGCTGCCCCAGCTCTGGAAGTGTCCAAGGTCAGGCTGGACAGGGCTTGGAGCAACCTGGGATAGTGGAAGGTGCCCCTGCCCATGGAATGAGATGAGCTTTAAGGTCCCTTCCAACCCAAACCATTCTAAGCCCCTATGACCCACGTGCTGTCTGGTAAATTCCAAAGGAAATGGATGGTAAGAACAGTTCCTTTCCTTAGTCATGCCCATGTAGCACTGAAGGGCAGATGTGATTTACATCCTGATGTCACTCTAACATCTTAGGACACCACCACACTCCTCCCTCAGTGGGGAATTGTACTCAAATCAGATACTCAGACCTCTAAGTTAAACAAAGGAAAAAATTTATTCCATGAAAAAGAACAGTTTATTTTTAAAAACATGTTTCCTTTCCCTTCTCTTAACAGGGGATAGTGTGGGTGAAACTTACTCTTTTTGGCTACATGATCGAATATTCCACTTTAAATAAGAATCACCAGTTTAGCCAGCAAACACACATTCTAAAAAGGGATGTTTCCAGAGCTGTTTTCTAGTAGGAAAATACCCAACAGCAAGGGAAGAGCTCCATAAGAAGCTTCCAGGAGACCATCCAGTGACCCTGAGCAAAGAGCCTTCCACCTGGGGAGGTCAGCTGAGAGCAGAGAGATTGGGGAGTCAGGCCAGGCTTTTCCACTTAGTTATGCAAATCTGAGTATTACTGAAACCTTTCATCAGTTGTTGAAATTCAACAAAAAGGGGAGGAAAAAAAAAGCAAAAAAGGGAGAAAAAGGTAGATTCTCCCTCCCCCACAACACACTGCTGCTGAGTATTTTAGTCTCAATGGAATGAATTTTGTACAAAAAATACTCCCATTTTCAATCAAACTTCCAGAAGGAATCCCTAACAGAATAATCTCTAGACAACTGCTAAGTGAGTGAGGAAGAACCAGAGAGACTGCTGAAAACAGTCCTTGATCTCAATACAGAGCAAAGATTCACTTGAGAACACAAAAAAGTACAGAAGGAGAATCTCTGTCAATAAAAGCCTCATTTTGGAGGCCAAAAGAACCCAGCAGAGTTTTCCTGGAGCAGTCCTAAAGCAAGAGTAGATCAAATGAGTTCTTCCTAGAAACACTGTGCATGGGAGACACATTTAGTGAGGTTTTACACTTATGCCAAGCTACCCTGCAAATAAGATTGCTCCAGCAAACTATTTACTTATTATCTCCCTCTGCTGAGTTATGAAAGAGTTGTCTATAAGGAAAATAAGTTTATAAATGTACAGACTTATCTTTCCTCTTGGGTGCATCATGGCTCAGGACATGAAAGCTCTCACACTGCCCCTGATGACAGCTCTGCAGATGGGACACAGCCTCAAATTGAGGGCACATTCTTCACAAGCTACCAGGTGGCCACAGGGAACAAATACAACAGACACGTCTTTGTCCATGCACACTTTGCACGTCCTCTCCTCTTGCAGGCGGCGGAGCTTTTCTTCTGTGCTCAGCTGAGATTCATCTTTATCAAAAAAAAAGAAAAAGCAAAGGCCCAAACTGTGAGTGTTGTCACAGCTCCAGAGTGTCAGTTGGGACAGCTTAGGAAGTCACACTGCAACTTGCCCATTGTATTGTTCAGAGACTGTGAGGATGGCAGAAGTATCTCTCAGGCAAGTTTCCTTTAAGCTGAAAAACTACAGCTGTTGTAGACTGGCTTATCTACACAAGATTCAGCTTGTCTACACAAGCTGGGCTGAGCAGGGACACACATCAACAGCATTTACTGTGGTACATAAATTATCCCCATAACTGGATTTTTTTGTAGCAGCTGCTTCACAGGGGCACTCCAATCCCTGAATGAGGATTCCTGTGCTCAGGTACCACTCAAACTAGCACACAGTCCCCTTCAAAATTAAAAAAAATGAGTTAATATGACTACTGATACTGCTATTCTAGAACTCCTCCCAGTTATGCTTAAGCTGAATTCCCCACCACTGCCAGCCCAGAGCACCTGATTCCTTTTGCTGCACAGATCGTGTTTCTTGTCTTGATGTTCCAGTCTCTCTCTGAACAGCACCTGTATAAGCAGAAGGGAAGATGGCATTCAGTGCTGCCCCCTTTATCCCTCTCCTGACAGTGCTGTATGAAAAGATGAACTACCCTGGACCTCAGACACATTTGGATAAAGACTTCTTAACTCAGCCTGGTGTGGCTGATGTTCTCTGCGGTGCTTCAGTAGCTATGTAAGTTCACCTCCTTGCCAAGGCCCATCTGTCCACATCACACTCTCTCCTTGGTTTATCTATCACATCAGCTGGTCATTCCAGCTCCTGTGCTACTATTTAATCAAAAGTTCCATTTTGTGGATTTTTCTTTTCCCTGTTAGCTACAGAAATGACAAACCATGCTGTGGAGGCAGGAGCTTTAGAACTGCATCTTCAAGTAAACTTCATCTGGCACACAGGCTTTGCAAAACAGATAACATAAGACAGAAGCTAAGGAAGAGATGCACTATCTAGACAAGAACTGTGGCTATTTCTAAACAAGCTATTGATTCCAATTTTAAATAGGCTTAGAGCAACCATCCATCCTAGGAGCTTTGCTTCAAACAACTGCCTCTGTCTGGATCAGCTGTGAGTTTGCGGCACATCGTGGAGGTGGTGGTTAGTGCAGGTCCAAGGGCAGCAGGAAACACCAAGGATATCCCCACCACAGCCCAGTGCAGGCAGATACAGCCACTGACACCCCAGTAACTACAGCTTCTCCAGGATCTTTAAACCAGAACCTCATTGCTCAGCCTCCTAAGGAAAGGCAGGCTTGGAGGCATTACCCTCTCAATTCCAGCCTGGGCAGAGTGAAGGAAGACCCTCAGGACACTCCCAGCAGTGCTCCAGGTGCAGTCAGGAAGAGGTTAAACAGCCCCCAGCCCAGCTGTGAGTCAGGCCTACCTCTGCTTCCTGCTGCACTGCTGCTGGCCCCCCAGCCTGACTGCAGCAGGTCTGAAATCAGCTCAGACTCAGACAGGTAGAATGTCCCAGTCAGCAAAAATTTATTCTCTGCCAGGTTTGCCACCCAGGTGGGGTCAAAGCCCATCTGCAGGACATTCTGCACTATGAGACTCTGACCCTCAGAAGGATGAGCCAGCAACTGCCAATTCCTCAGAGGATCTGTAAAGCAGTGAACAGGTACTTTACTAAAAAGGCAGAGCTTTGGGCAACAGGTATGCATTCCTTGAATGTGTTCTACATAAAATGGCATTAATATATCCTAGAATAAGCCTCAAGCTATCTATATAGCTAGATTAACTTCCGCATTTATTTTTTACTTTGAATCATAATCCACACAAAAATTAAACAAAGCCAATTTCATAAAAGCCCAGACACTCATTTTGGGTGGTTTATTTCACTTCATCAGTGAACAGTCTCCTGTGTTTGGCATCAGTCCAGAATCCTTATCTCTGTTTTCACATCCCAGAACAGAAGCCTCAGAACTGCTTTCATGAGCATCAAGTGGAACATCCCAGTTGAAGCCTCTCCTACCTCAACCATTCATCAGGAACAACAGAAGTAGGAAATTCAGCTGGCAGTCTCTTCAAAGGCTCGAGTCTTGCTTAAGCTTATGGGAACCAAATTTCACCTACTTACATTTCTGGGAACAACTGGTAAATGGGAATAAACCCCAGGATCAACGTTTTCATGAACATCTAGACCCTCCACTGTTGCCTGGTTTCTTGTCAAGCGTGTTTAAAATGTTGTAGTGAAGGACTTTACAGACAGACATCAACAGCAAGAGCATGCAAAAGTCAAAGGTACATTAGGTAAGCACTCAAAGCTCACATGATTATCCAGACTAAGTGTCTCTGGCCTTAGACTAAGGGGTCTCACAAGAACAAGTAATTTTGCTTCTTTAGCTAGAGACCATTTCCTAAACCCACAGTGAAACAGCTTCTAGAATATCAGAACATCTCACAAGCAGCATGTCTACAGAGGGCAGAGCAGCTGAGGTGGGCTGGTGGAACTGAGACTACACCACATTCACCAGAAGATAAAACACCATGGAATTACAGCACTGACCTTGGGAGGAAGAGGAGCCTTGCTCAGACTGATCCCAGGAATGTCTCTGAAAATGATACAAAAAAAGAAGCACGTGTTCAAAACTCTCCCACCTGCCAAACCTTGTCCACTGCACACAAAATATTCATGACTCACTGGAGCCAGCAGGGTGGTGGAAAAGGTTGCCTGAACGCTGCTAACAAATTCTCTCCCCCTTGAGTGCAGTAAAAATTCACACCTACGAGCAGAAAAGTTTAAATACATTAGTACAGGATCTCCCAAGTGGAAGTAGCAGTTTGAAATTTAGAAGTAAAGGGTGTTATGGGCAATGAGCAAACTGCTACACATCCATTAAAGACAGGGTATCAGGTGCTTCACCTGCCCTCCTCTTGCACAAAGGTTGACAGTAAGAGGATCATGATCCCTCCCCCTTAATTCAGTCTTCATTTTGGCCCAAGAGGAGCTCAGCTGTAACATGCTTTAGAACAGACCACAGGAACTGTGATGAGAGCAGTTCACAGGAAAGCAACAAGAACTGCTGCAGAAACCCAAGGCTTACAATACATTTCTTCTTGTACCTCAGAATAGAGTAATGAAAGCTCTTGTTTGATGCTGAAGAAAGTTATTTTAATTGAACTCCTAGATGGTGAACTCTAGGTCAAATTAGAGACTCTCAGGTCTGAATTGCGCCATTCCACCTGAGCCTGAACATTTTATTTTGCTTTCAAGGCAAGAGAATATAAATATTTCTATCCTATGAAGGAAAAGTACCAGTGTGAAATGCATGACCTATCTTTTGGCCTTGCTATGAGGGGTATTTGTAAACCAAGACAGACTTACTCTGGATACCACTTGGCATGTTCCCTCCAAGGATCATCTCCTAAGGACCAGCTCCTCACACCTCCATCACAGTAAAAACACCTCACTACATCTCCTTGTCCTGAAAAGGAGAGCAAGAGATTATTTGATATCTGAGACACTGCATGCCCTACACTAACCCTGAGAGAGAACCTGGGGTGAGACTCAGCACAAAACACAGGCTTTGGACAGAAATGAACACGTGACAATTCACCAACACAGTGCACATTGTACAGGGGCAGGAACTCAGTCTGAGCTCCCAGAGCTGCAGATTCCAGAAAGGGGTCACAAGCTAACAGGCAGCATCCATGGGAGCAGCTGAGCCCCATGCACAACCCCCCCAACCAATCCTCCTGCCTGCCTTTAAAGCTGAAATTAGTTTTACCTGTGAACACACTTTGCTCACTAACCACAGTCTGCCATCAGGCAAATATTTCCTCTGACTGGCCAATTCAGAGAGGAGTATTTCTTCAAACCTGTTACCTAACCAACAAAGAATTCTCAAACAAAGAATAGCATTATATTGATATTTATATGCATGTGATTACAAGAAACATTGAAAGATTTCCACAATAAAAGAAAGTATCTGATTTCTGTATTTCAAATGAAGAGTCCTTAGAGAAACAAGCCAACATGGGCTCACTCCATATAGCTGTCACTCAGATCTGGGGTTTTGAGAAGAAAAGGCTTCAGTGCAAGACACAGACTATCCAAAATGTGACACACCAAACAAGCCCTTCAAGTCCTTTTAGAAGTGCAAAGACTAAATACACTCAATGGATCTTAAAGCACACACTTTTTTTTT
>VZUA01020899.1:8466-26689 GCA_013401035.1 Horornis vulcanius | reverse complement strand
AAAAAAATCACAGAACAATGCACTGCTGAATGTGAGAAAGGCCTTCAATATCTGGTACTAATTTTTTGTAGACAGTTCCTCCTATTTGGATTCTGAAATTATATCCTCATGTGCAAAAGAACTGATTTAAAATAACTGAGTTCAGTTCTTTACAGCAGAGAAAAATCAGGAGAAGACCCATAAAAGCCAACTGAATTACACCAGCTTAAATGTAGTACGATTAGAAAAGTCCAACCTATCATGATCATGAAATAAAATGTAATTTTTCTCAAGAAGGATTAATGTAATACAGAGTGAAGAGCACACTATGGAAATGCTCAGTATTGATAAGTGAAACTTTTGTTTGAGTGTTACTGAATGTACACCAAACCAAATATTATTATTTACCTAGTGGTCTTATTTGAAGACAACAGAGGTGTACAGATATTTTACACAAGAACAGCAGAAAGGAAAAGCCCCAGACAATAATTACTTACCTAAAAACTGCAATACGCTACTGAAACCACTGTAAATCCAATCAAATAGGAACATATCTGAATCTTATAGTCTGAAATAAAGAGGAAACATAAGTTCTGTCAGCACAACACATTAAGCATTGTAAAATATTTATAGGTAACAAAAGTAATTTAAAATCCTGTGTGAAAATAAAAAACATTTTAGTTTCAGTAAACTGTATCATAGACAACAGCAAAGATTTTCCCCTCCCTTGGGAAAACACTGCGTGGACTGAAGTCTTTGCAAGAAGTAAAAATAATTTTATCCAAAGTACAATTTGTTGAAGGTATGTGATGATCCACTGAAGATTTTAAACAGGATTTTTACTTTTCAACTGGAAAAGGTGGCACTTCAGAGAGGGCACTAGAGGGATATCAGCGCAGATTTAGTGCTCCAGCCACCCCGAGAGCTGCTGGGGCTCGAAGCAGAGGCAGTAAGAGGTGAAGAAGTTTTACGGAGTAGAACCTAGAGAAGTTTGATACTAAATAAATCCTTGTCCACACAGAACCTGTCTGTTTACCCCTCAAAGACAGTGACCTCCTCTATCATCCTGCACAGGCTGCCACAATTCAAACCTTAAATGCAAAAGCTTTGTTTAAAAAACCCACCAGACCCCATATCTTCCCACTGAATTCCTTCATCTTAGATTCAAGAACAGAAGGGTAAACTAAGAGCCAGTACTAGGTTCATTGTGTAGCCATGAGCAATTAATTTCCTAGCTTTCATCTTAATTTCCTCACTGTCTAAAGTGAGGATAATCATAGAATCATTGAGGTTGAAAAAGACCTCTAAGATCACTGAGTCCAACTGTTAGCCCAGCACCACCGTGTCCAGCACTTAAACCAAGTCCCCAAGGGCCACATCCACAGGACTTTTGAGTGCTTCCAGAGATGGTGAATCCACCACTGCCTGGGACTGCCTGTGCCAGGGCTTGGCCACCCTTTCAGTGAAGAAATTTTTCCTAATATCTAATCTGAATCTTTGCTGGCACAACTGGAAGCTGTTTCCTCTTGTCTTGTCACTTGTCACCTGAGAGAAAACACCAACCCCGACCTGCCCACAACCTGTCAGGGAGCTGTAGGGAGTGATGAGGCTTCCCCCCAAGCCTCCTTTCTCCAGGCTGAGCTTCCTCAGCTCCCTCAGCTGCCCCTCATCAAACTTGTGCCCTAAATCACACTGAAAGCACCAGTTTGACACAGTGAACTGTGAGTATTTTAGTTCTCTTGAAGACTAAAGGGCAACATCCTTAGAAGCCTTTAGCCAGCTAATTCCTACTGGAATGCCTGACCCCTGCGGACACTGGAGTCTGACTGCCCTGGAAACACTGGACTGCACTGCTAAACACAGCTTGCTGGCAAAGGCATCCACACTGCTACAGGTTCTCAACACACACGTTTAGAAACTGCAGGGCTGCCTTGGGGCATCACAAAATGACTTCAGGGCAGCTCTGAGCCTGGAGCACAGCACACAGGAGTCAAAACACAGCCCAAAATCCAGGCATCCGTCATAGCAACTACACTCATGACAAAGAGCTTCTTTGCTACGCAACAACAGGTACATCATACAGAGATAACGTGGAAAGAGGAGTGAATATTTAAATGACCTTTGCCTGCACTGGAACAAAATCTGTTCAGATGACCAAGCACCAGGTTCTTGGTTTTGCCACAACTAACCCTTAAACCTTTAACCACGTCTACATTACTCTGAACAACACAGCAGCTGCAACAGGCACAATTTTTACGAATATAAATCAAATATGCTTGTCAATGCATAAACACCCAGTTACACAATGTCATGACTGAAACTGTCCCTTGCATGGCTAAAAATCAAAGGTCAAGAATAAGCAAACATGGCAGAACACACACGTCAGCAGATTTATTTATTGCTTGAGCAAAATACCAGTCGAGAAAAGCCTCTGTGGGGCTTAGGGAAACGATCGACTCAAATAACCTGCAAATCAGGGCAAATAGTGTGATGTAAGAGAAGTGCTCAGATTACTGAGGTGAGAATAACTTCAGTGTTCAGTTGTATTAACCTGTTCCATCTATTACACTTAGGTTTACAAAAAACAGCAACCAAAACAATCTTCATGGATTACAGAAAAAAACTTTAAGGGGTGAGATTCTAGAGATTAACCTGAGAACAGGATTACTCTACAAACACAGGTGATGTGGCATTAATATTGGTTCAATTTCCATCATCGTAAGAAAAGTGGTGCTGGAAACAGAGCTACCAAAATCCTCCCAGAGCAACCTCCATATCAGCTGGCAGCAGTTAAAGGAAAACATTTTGAAAATGGGAAAAAAATGCAGAGCTAATTGTAAAGGCACACAGGCAATATTTGAATAGGGATATTAAATCTACTCTTATCACACAGGATAAGTAACTATATAATTCAGAGCTGTGTCAAATCAAAGCATTACAAAACTGGAGTGGCTCTGCTCTGGTTTCAAGAGTTGTTACGCTGATGGCAAATTCAGGGAAGAGCTGAGGCTGTTGAATATATATGGACTCCAACTCTCAGGCTCACATAAACACCACAAAAGCAGAACAATGAAGACTCAGCAATCAGTGTTCACAAGCCATGATGGAGAGGAAGATATTATTTTAATGTTATTTCAGGGGTTGATTCGAAAATAATCCACTGGAAGCAGACAAAAGCTTTGAATGAAAAGCTGTGCTGGACCAAGATGGTCTTGATACCAACTACTTTTACAGACATCACCAACTCACTGTGTCTCCACTACAAAGATACCAAAGTTAACTTCCTAGTGACATTGCCTCAGTGACACACGTCTACCACTGAAAAATGTCCTCATTAACCCTGGTCAATATTATTTCATTAGCAAAGCATCACGAGTAACTCCTGTGGGGCCAGGTACACCACTCCATAGACCAAGGACATGGGTTCACTAACTGAAGACTGGAGAATGAGGAATTCCCACACAGTGGCTCTGGTAACACTGAGCCAGCCTCCTGAAAGGAAAGCTGCTGACGGCATGGACCAGCAAGCAAACTCACTCACACCTCTTTTATCTTCTGAAAACTAGGAAATCTTTTCCTCCTACACTCAACTTGCTCTTTTTCTAAAAATTCATCATTTCACTTGCAAACCTTAGGACGCACTCACTTCTGAAGCCTTTCAAAATTCAGTAAGAGACAATATCAGACTTTTAAAGGAAGTTTTAAATGCCGTTATGGAACAATGAGGAAACAGAAACCAGTGACACCCAAATGAACAGCTCTTGCATGAACTGGGAACAAACTGTGCTACACCTGTGTGGGGCTGTCAGCAAGCACCAGGGAAGAAATCTCAGTCCAGTCTGAGAGCACCAAACCTGCACCTCAACTACAGCTCAGTCTGAAACCACAGCCTGTAAGCAGCAGCTTAGAGCCTACTGATAAGAGCAGGCTGTTCAAGTAGGATATAAACATGATCACTTAAAAGTTACCATTTCACACATGATCACTGTAACACTATAAAACATTACCACAGGCAACAAAAATCAAAATCCCTAGGAAACTCAGTGGATAAACTGAGATTCTACAACACAGTTGATTCTTCGATTTGAAACTGCACTTGGATGTTGTGTTTTAAAAGCTGAGGAAAGGCACAGTTAGAAAAGGAGGTAACAGCACAGACTTTAAGTATTTTAACATTTTTTAGACAGCAAGTAATTTTTGAGACAGCAGAATTTACCTGTGAAGACAGCACTACAACACACGAGTTCCTAACGGTGCCTGGCGCAGAGGTTTAGCCAGCCCTGGTTCACAAAGCCCAGCTGTCAGAGCACATCCTCACTGCAGGGCTGCTGCACCATTCACTGACTTATGAACAAAACCCTTAAAAGCAGTAACTTCTGAAGATATAACAATACTCCAAACAAGTATTGCCATGTCGAAACAACGTGGCAGACGGCTGCCCAGGGAGGCTGCAGGGCATCTATGGGTTATGGGGCTACTTAACACACCTCACCATCGCAGACCCACTGAGGCAGCGCTGCTCTGGACCTGCGAGCACAGTGACAGCCTCACGGACCGGCCGGTGCCCCCAGGGCTGTGCCGGGGGGAAAAAGACGGAGACGACAGAAGGGCTAGGAGGGATAAGAGGGAAGGGAGGGGAACGCCCGCCCCCAACCCCCTCGCGGCACGCTGCCCGCGGCCCCGCGCAGGCCGCAGCTACTCGGGGCGCGCAGGGACCCCCGGCCAGGCCCAGCCGCGGGCCGGAGACCGCTCCCAGCAGGACACGGGAACGGCCCAGCGCCCTGCGGGACTCGACCGGCTTCCCCGCCGGCCACGGAGAACAGACCCCTCACCGCCCGCCTCGCTCACCCACCGCCGAGCCTGAGGCGCTCCGGGACTCAATATACACCGACACCGACACCGACACCGACACTCACCCGCGGCTGCGCCCGCTCCGCCCCCCGCGGCTCCTTCCGGCACCGGCGCCAGCGGCGCACGCACTCGGGTGAGCTCGGCTGTGTTCGGATAGACTCGGCTGTGTTCGGATGAGCGGGCGTCGTCTCGGCAGGGTTGCCTTCGTCTGGACTCGGCTGGGCTCGGCTCGGTTCGGTGTGACTCGGCTAGGTTCGNCCCCCGCCCGGGCCGGCGCCGCCACACGGGCGGCTCCGAGCGCACCCGGCCGAGCCATGGCCCAGCCCGCCGGGGCCCCCGCCGGCCAGCACCCCTACAGCAACGGTGAGTGCGGGGCAGGCCCGCGGGGCTTGGCGCGGGATAGGGCCTAGCGAGGGCGGCTCTCGCCCCGCGGCGGTTCCCCCGGACCCAGGCCGCCCTTCGCCCCGGGGCAGCGGGGGCAGGGGCCGATGCCCGAGGGCAGAGCGCGGGGAGAGGGTTCTGGGGACCCCCGTTCGCTTTCCCGGGTCGCTTGGATACACCCGGCTGAGCTCGGCGGTGCCCTCTCGGCAGTCCGGACACCCGCGGCCCGGGGCGAAACGCAGCTGAATTAGGGAGGAAAGCAGGAAAGGAGCGGCAGCAGAGCCGGGCTCCTGGTGTGACCCCGGGAGCGGCGTGGGGCGGTGGGAGCGGGGCTGAGGTGCTGTCGGACCGGGCTCTGCCCCAGGTGTCACTGAGGAAAACACAGAGCGGCTCATTAGGCAAAATAAATCTTCATTCTGATTTATTTTCATGGCAGAAGTATCCCAGAGTACATTTGTCTGTCGGTATGAACGACAGCGTCTTTCAGAGCCTGTGTCTGTGCTGCCGGGGTAACACACACGGCTCGAGCTGCCCCGGACCGTCCCTTAGCCCGGGTGGGTCCCTGTTGGTGACACGGGTGACACAGCCGAGGTTTGACCCTTTGGAACGGGGCTGTACATGTGGCACTGTGGTTATCGCTGAGCTCAGCCTGCGGCGCTGCGGGGCTTTCTTATCTTGTCATTCTCGTAAAGCCGACATTATCTGGTTCTGTGTGCTGCAAACTGAAAGTCTTGATTACTTTGTTCCCCTCAAAATGTATTCCTTTAAAAATGAGATACTAAAGGTGAAACTGAACTTACTAGCCAGCGTTTTAAAATAGGAATAAGAAATTCAAGGCCAGCCTTGTCTCTGTGTCTGTTTTTGTTGCATGTGTGCAAATCTGTGCTGATGGAAGTGTCTCCTAATTTCACATACACATCCTCTGCACTTGCTTCCTTAATTATACACTTGTGTGTTTCAGTAGCTGTGCTGCATCATAAGCAGTTCAGTTATAACGAGATCTTTTGATTTTTCTTCCCCCTCCTCCTGCACAGTGTGTTTATTGCTGTTCTTCAAAGTCATCAGCAAAACGACAATTTGCAATTAACTGTGTAGTTGCTTCTAGAGTCAAGAGAGTGGGAAGTGTATGAATATAGTGTGGAGAGAGAGGCTCTCTCCTGGAGAACTTGTGGTCTGAGCAGAGACTGTACTTAGAGAATGTTAGCTAATGGAGTAACTGAGTGGGATGATTTACAGACTGGCATTGCTTTATGTTTGCACATTTCCCTAGTGTCAGATTAAGCACATAATGAAAGTCATGGAGAGGCAGTTGAGAAAGAGGAATTTCAGGCTACTCAGCTGTCAGGTGTATGAAAAATAAAGAACTGAAATGGAGACTTATGCAAATACTGGGTAATAAAAAAATAGTGTTTACGGTATATTAGAGATAAGGTTTGGGTTGCTGGCCTTTGAAATAAATCAAACTGCTCAAGCATGGACTGTTCATAGCATTGTTTAAATTAGATGTTGAGAGGGTGCTGTGATCCTTGACCTTTATACTAACATCAAAGCTTTATAAAACAGTTTTGGGGGTGCTGAGTGCTGAAGTAGTGCTTACAGTGGTCTTTGAGGAAAGAAAACAGTCAGTAGGATGATAAATTGTTCTGTAGCCGTCAGCCCTTTCTTGCAACTTGTTGCTTGCTGAAATGTTTACAGGTAACTCCCTGAGTTTGCACGTCCACTAAGGCAGTAAATTGTCACAGCAGCACCCTGTGCTGCCCGGGAAATTGTTCAGCACAGAGCTTTGGGTTGCTTAGCAACAACCTTCCTCTCCTTCATTTCTGTTTGTCTTTTAATAGGACCAGTATTCTGTACTCATTTAGTTGCAGGTGTCTAACTTGCTTTCCAGTTGATATATCTGAAGTGCAAACAAGGAGAAACAATTCTTTTAGAAATTTTTTCCTCTTCTCATGTGATACCTTAGCATACTTTGATGACATGGGGTGGTTTGGAATCCAGTGGGTCAGAGTCAGATGAAGTGGGCACTGGTGGTGACTGATTCCGTGGCATCTGTTGGGATGTAACTTTTCAGAGTGCTTATCTTTGCATCTCCCTGGAGCTTGGAGAGCTTGTGGCTGGCAAAAGTGAAAGCAACTGAGTAACTGGCTTCAAGCTGCTAGCTGAGTAACTGGCTTCAAGTAGGGGACAGTGAAATTCTGTGTGGCAGAAAATATTACTTGGGTTCTAGCCATCCACATTAGTACTTTGACCATTTTATAAAACCATCAAGTGGCACTCATATATATTCTGGTGCTATTCCTTAGAAACATCTCTTAGAAACATTAAATGGCATTGTGTTGTTGTAGAGGAGACTTTTGCTGTTAAATAGGCAGCCTTTCTTCTATCACTAGTTCATTTCTGTGGTCTCTGGGTGTTGGCTGTTTTGCTGCTGTGCAGGTGAAGTAGCTCTTCAGTCCACACAGAATTCCTTGTTTGTTTCTGGCTTCACAGAAAACCAGCAGCATTTGGGGAAAGCTGGACAGCCTAGATATTCTTTGATGGGTCTCGTAAAGAGGTCAGGTCAAGATAGGTACCTGACAGCAAAGAAATAGCGAGTCCTGAAAAGTTTTTTGTGTGCTGTGAAACTTTGTAAAGGGGTTTTGTCCTTTAGTGCTATTTCTATAGCTTTTTTTCAGCTTTGTGCAGACTTGTCTTGGAAACATGAAATACTACAAGAGGGTAACAACACTTTCTATTGTGCTTCTGACTTTAAAAATAAAAATTGAAACTGGAACATTGTTCTGTGATGAATTTGATTTATATTTTTGCACTAACTGCCATAGAAAATACCAATTTGTATTTGTTCTGTATTTTTCCTACAGTTTATAGTGATGTTATATCAGTGTTTGTGCAGTCAGAAGGTTTGATAAGAATTCATAATTTTTAAAGTTAGCAAGTTTAATTCCCAGTGGGGTTTGTAAAGTGATTGTTGGAAACCCATCTGATACTCTGCAGGGTAGCTTTTGAAGGTTACTCATAACTGTAAGCATTTTTGTCTTGGTGAGCTTTTTCTTTAACACCCTTGATTTTAGAGAATTGATAATTGCAAATATCTTGAAGTAACGTTGTAAGGACAGTAGGGTATAACTGGATTTCCTAACTGAATGATAAATTCCATGTTGAAATTAATGGTTGGGGAATAATACGGTGTGTGCCTTTTATGCACAAATAAGAGGGAGTGAGGATGAGATCACTGGCACTGTAGTAATTATATGGACCTGTGCAATATTCTGATTGTGACCCAGAGCTTAAGGTTTTCTAGGGAATGAAGAGCTGAATGATCAGTGCAGTATTTGTCCTAACTAAGAATTTCAATGTATTCTGCATTTAGCTTAATTTATTGTCAGAAATGTGTGAGTTACTCTAACTTGAAAATGTGAAGTTGCTCGCCTTTCAGAATTTAGCCATCACATTTCAATAGGAAACCAGACTTTTTTTTTTTTTTTAATGTGTAACTGTGCGTGTGGAATGTTTCCAGTATCTAAGCTGTGTTTTTAGGGGTTGAGGAGAGCCACAATGTGACTGGCTGAACGGAATGATACAACATTGGAAAGTGTTTTGGTAGTTGTGAAGGAGTCATAGCTGGCTGTGGCCTGCAGGATCTAGAGTGTTCTGCTCAGAAGGATTTCACTCAAAAATTGATAGTCTCTCTTCAGCATGTCCATTTTGTGGCAATGGTATGAACAATCTGTAGTGCTCTTATTGCACTGGAAATCCCATGGGTTTCTGTCACCCCGTTGTTCCACTGTAAAGCAGGAATCTGATGATGTTCTTGCCCATGTTGTTTACTCTTTGGAGAGTTACTAACCTTTTTTTCCATTTTTTCTTCAAATGAGTAAAACTCAGTTCATGTATACCAACCAACAAATGCATAATGAGCATCATCAACCTGTCAAGTTTTTTTTTTTACTGACTGGTGAGTTACTTTATGATAAACTTACCCTTCATTCTGTGTTGGTGACCAGTTGGCCATTCACAGGAGCAGTATGTGTCTGAATAGTTCTCTTACTAAAATTAACTGCAGAAACTTTAATAGATTAAGTCAGTCACTTGAGAAGTAGCGTGGTGACCTATGCTGGCACTTGGCTGGTGGTGTTGTGGTGAGCTGACGTGTAGGTTGGTGTGAGCCATCATGTGAAACGGAGTTCTTACGCAATGGATCTTCCGTTTTCGGTCTGCTCCTGTGTGCTACTGCCAGTGGTGTGGGACAGTGCTCCTCTGTGGGCAGCTTCCTTTTGGAGGTTTTTGAAGATTGGATCCTGTGTGAATTTCAATCCAGGAGCATTGATGGTACTGGAATGCTTAGTGGTTTCAAGGTTACTGTAAAACAAAACAAAGATGTGTTGATAGCAAAATACTGCTGAATTCATGTCCCTTGTAGCAGTGCTTCTGTCACACCTCATGGTTTAAATTGAAAATGGCTTGGAGACTAATAAAATCCTAAGGAAAGGCATTCACAGGAACATCTTTTATTTTCAGAAGTGATACACAACACTGACTTCCTAAAGATGTAGTTTTTTAATCATTGCAGGCCCTGTTCAAAATCAGCTGATGCATTCCCCAGAAGGCCAGGGATACAGCCCTGCAGTTCCAGGATCATACTCCCATCAGATGCCAGCAAAGGTTCCTCCACACCAGTCTCCTGGACAGTATAGCTACAGTGGCTCTCAGAATGTTTCTCAATTAAACAATTACCAAGGACCTGGCCAGACTCTCAATAGACCACCAGTGGCAGCTTTCTCTGGGTCACCAGTACAACAGCCAGGTCCTGTTCCACAAGTGCTGCCGCCTGCATTACAGAACTCAGCTGCTGTATCCTCTGCTGGGAGTTTTCCTCCTGGAGCCAGCCCACCGGTGCTTTCAAACTGGCAGTACAGCCAGCCTCCCGTGAGTCAGCCACTTGGGGCTCAACCAAGCCATTTGGCTCCTGTGCCTGGGACAGGGTCAGCTCAGCCACCGTCGTCGTTACCAGGAAGTACAAATCCTGCAGGGAGTTATCAATATGCTGCTTCTCCGGGGGGTCCTTCACTGCAGAACAGCTACATGAAGCCAGGTAACCAGAACTCTTTGATATTTTACCAATTTCCATTTTTCAACAGCCTTTTAAAATAATGAGTATAGAACTGACTCTGCAATGACATTTTGCGTGTGATTGTTAAAGCAGATATGCCCATCAGAAATACCCAGATGCTTTCTTTGGATTAGAAATGAAAGTTCTGTGCCCAGGTTGGGTGTTTCAGCTGGCTGGAGTAGGTAACTCCTGAATGGTGTGCCATTGTTTTGGGATGCTGTTTCTGTAACCTTCACCATTTCCTGGGGTAACTGTTGGAGCATTAGCATGTTTCAGTCCAGGACTTCACCATTGAAAACTAGTTCTATTTAGTGAGGCTCGTCAGTAACCACTTGATTGAGGTAATTTTCTGAATAGCTTGTCAGGTTGATGCAAATAACTGGAGCACAGCCTAGAAAGAAAACTGAAAAGCATTCTATGCTGTTGAAATAGAGGTCAGTTTAATGGAAAAGTTCTTTCCCCCAAACTTGTAATGTTCACATTTAATGATAATTGTCAGTCTTCAGAAAGTACTCTAAAAGTAGGAGACTTTGCTCCTGCTGCTTTTCTGCTGGTGTATGCAGTGGTAAAAGCTTTTCTAACACAAATAGTTCTATTGTGCAACTTGTGATTATTATGGAAACACAGTTAATACTCAAGTTTCTCTTTGCCAAACTGCTGTATGTTGTTAGTTTTTTCTGACTAAGCATGCAAACAGGACTTAGGTACAGAAATATTTTCCATGTAAAAACAAGTAATTTTTCTTTTTAAGTGCTTTTAGCCTCATCAGAGATTTTTATGATGCTAATTTTTTTGTTATGTGCCTGCTGAATTTTTTTGTGCTGTTTGAAATGTCTTAAGCTCACAGAATTTATGGAACTATTTCAGGCACTTAATTGGAATAAACAGTTAGTACTTTGGAATTAGTGAGGAAAATGCAGAGAAATTTTGGAAAGTGGCATATGAAATGAGAGCAAGTGTTTGGAATAAGTAATTTTTATATCCATTCAATCCTCCTGAGCCATTTTCCTGTTTTGTTTTGGTTTTTTTGGTATAACAGTGATCACTTTTAAAATTAATTAAACTTGTTTGGTGATCACTCCAAACTTGGTTATTTGGAGTTGGGATATTTTCTGTACTTCTTGAAATTCTTGCCTACAAGAGCAACAAAAAGCTGAAAGAGATCAGTAGCTGAAGGAACCCAGAATGAGAAAAGCATGACAGAAATAACCTGAAGTTGAGACCCTCTACCCAACGTCTTAGGATTTATATATCTCATGCTGTTCAATCTCTGGATAACAGAAATATTTAGAATTCAATCTGTGTGTTTTTGTAAAAAGAAACTTTTGTGACTTTTTTTCAGCTGTGTTAAACTCCTCCTAAAAGTTAATCTCTTTATAGGATCTGCACCTCCACCAGTTACTCAGCCTTTAACTCCACTGCACCCTCCAAGGCCACCTTTAGGACCTCCACCAGTTGGTGGGCCACCTAGGCCATCAACAGCAGTAGCAGGACCACCTAGTGCACAGTCTCTGCTAAAATCACCTGCAAACCAAGAAGGTAAGAAACTATTTGCTCTTGATGTTGAATTCAAACATTGCAGCTTGGTGTAATATGCAATCTTTAAAGTCAAGCACATTGTTCTATTAGAGACTCAAATTGTAAAATTGATACTAGTACAGCTAAAAATTTAATCTGAAAAGAGCAGGTAAGGACCTGGAAAGAAGAAAAATTCTTTTAAACAGATGTTAATAAAATGTAAGAAATTAACAGTTGAAAATTTCCAAGTGCTGTTTTACATCACCATGTCTCCTGTAGTTGGCATCAATTTTTTTCTTTTTTGTGTTAAAAAGTGATAGGGAAATTCTCATTTCTCTGCATCTCTGATACTGTGAGGACAGAAATCCATGTATGACTCCCTGTATTGTTCATACTACAGGGAGAGATAAAATGTGGACCTTGCAATTCCTTGCTGTCTATGTAGCTGTACCTTATTCCTCTCTGTGTAAAATCACTGAAACAAACATCTTGCATTTGTTAGTTTTCTGAAGGAAGTTACTAGAGCCTGTGAAGTGTCAGCTGTTGAAGACAGATACCTGACTTTGTGTCTCCTGTGGGCCCTGCACAAATATGCCATTGTTCAAGAACTCCTCAGGGCTCTGTATCAGACAGACTCCAGTTGTTTGGCATTTAGTGCCCATGCTAGATGGGGCCATGTGCAAGTCAGCAGCTTTATTTTTACATACATAATTCTGTCAAAGCTGTTGGTTCCTTGCATGTTCAGATTGACAGTTTCTTGTGTATGATAGCTCTGTGAGCACAAGAATAGTATATTCAGATTTAGCTTAGTTTGGAATGTATTAAATGCATTCGAAACAGATTTTGCTTAGAAAATATTTTCTTCATCATGAGGAGAAACATTTTCAGAGCCCTGGAGAGTTAAAAATGTTTAGTCTCTGAAGCAGGTTGATGGCTGCTAGCAAGATTCAGTGTGTAATGTAAACTCCTTTTATTGGGTCATCTTTGAAGATTTTAATAAAAAATTGTAATAAAAATAGAGTACCTACTTGTCCTTAGCAATATATAGTTGTGTTAGTATATTTAGACATAGTTGGCTTACCAAAAACTGTCCTTTGGGAGCACTCTCTGAGGTTCAAGGTTTTTCCTGTCTTAGACTGAATTTCTATCTTGAATGGTATGTGACTGTGTCAGAGCTGTTGCTCTGTTTGGTGAGCAGTAGTGGACTAAGTGCATAAGTGTAGGAAATTTGGTGTTTCTGTGAATTATCAGTGGAAAAAATTCTCCACTCTAAGCTACAGGTTACTTGGAAGACTGCAGCTAGCCTGAAGAGACTTCCTCTGCTGAGGAGGGAGTGTCCCCTGACCCTATACTGCATGTTGGCTTGGAAGCTATGGCAAATCCCTAATCTGAAGGAGTCGTAAAAGATTATTCAACCAGAAGTGTAGGGACTTTTGTTTTTCTTAAAAAAAAACCAAAAACATAAATTGTGATGTTTTATGATTGTCCTTTGAGGTCGCATCTGCAGGGGACATGTGTGTGAGAAAGAGGACAAAGTGTATATTTAATTTAGTTTCATCCTGGGTCAAAACCAAAGTAGATTCAAACTTGTCTTATAAGCAATTTTTTGCAGTTACCTCATTAAAACTTCTTCGTAACTTGTGCAAATTTTTCCTGTGGTGGTTTTTCTTTAAAGGTGATGCCAGATCTGCTGCCAGTGATGTGTCTGTAGTGCAAAACAGCTACGATGCAATTGAAGGTGGTGGCCTCATGGGTAAGGCTTTGGGAGTAAAAAGGCTTTGGGTTGTTACTATTATGGAACTTTTAAGAATCTGGGAAAGATAGACGTTTAAGCATTTATGTACAAGCATTTATTGGTTCAATGCCTATCTTGAAGCTAAATGTGAAATTTGAAGCATTGACAATTAGCATGTCTTTGCCTGTGATATGTATAGTAGGTGAGAGCCCTTTGCAAAGTTGACAGCAGCTGTATTTTTTACACCAAGAAACTAAGCAGGCAGCTCTCCTGCTGCATTATACTAATGCCTCAAGATACAGTTCTTCAGCAATTAAGTATCTGTCTACTTTGCTTCCAGCAACTCCACATCACTCTCCTGCAGCCCCGAATCTTAAGGTGAATAGAAGTGTTGGGTATTCTTACCCTGCCTTACCTCCAGGCTACCAACATACTTCTCCCCCTGGAGCACCAGGAATGAATGCATCTGCTTTGCAATATCCAGATGGATCAAAACATTTCCACCAGGTAAAGATTGTCTATCTCAGTACTACCTCGAGTGGGGGTGTGTGGGTAAAGGAAAATTACGGTTGGTAGGTGTTGTGCATCCCTAGGATGCTGCTGCTTTTGTTCCCTGTTTGGGTACCATTTGTTCAAGAGGACAGACATAGCCAACAATCAATGCTTTTGCATGTGCCTTGGTACCAGTTTGGAAAAGCTGTGTGCCAGCACTTTGTGAAATGTTCCACTCTCAGATTTCGTCAGGATGTTTCTTTAGAAACTTTCAGCTGCTTTTGGCATGTTTCTCTTCCTTGGCATTGTTATTGTTAGCTGAAGGATTTGGGTTTTTTTCCCCTGAACTTTCAAAGTGAACTGACCAATACTTTAACCAGCTGAGCCTCTGCATTTCAAGAGCTTTATAGGCATTTTATGCTACTTTTTTCCTCTGTTACGTTACATGCATAAGTCAAGTTCATGTGACAGCCACTCTTTCTAAATATATTGATACAGTGGCAGTTAGTACTTGAGCAAAGCAAACAGAAAGGGATATATATGTGGTTTTAAATGGACTGTGGGTTTCATCCAAGTAATTGGTGCTAATTTGTGAAATTTTATTTGACTCTAGCCTGCCCTAGGCACTAATCACTTAACTGCATCAATGGGTGGCCTGAGTCTCCAGCAGGAAGGGTTAAGACCTGTGAATCTTCTTCAAGAAAGAAATATTCTTCCTACCACCCTTTTGAAGGCTCCTGTCCCCAACTTGCATGAAGACATCCAGAAGCTCAACTGCAATCCTGAGTAAGATTATGCATTTGCTATAATACATCAAAATAGATAAAGTATAAATTCCTACTTATAAACATAACTTCACAAAATATTTTCTTAATTTTATGAGTAGAAAATACTGAAAATGAGCTTCACTGTGTTACGATAAAGGCAGTAAGTGGGCTTAACTGAAGTGGGGAAAATCATCTTTGTAGAAAGTATGAGGAAAAATTAGTTAACAAGGCAACTATAGATAGGTACAGTACCAAAATTTTATGCCTGGCAGTGAGTATGGATAAGATATAAAATAGGAGTTAATTAAGTCAGGTGAGGTACACCAAAAAGATTGTGCATGAAGAAAAATGGATGACCTCTGTGTTGAAAAGTAACTATTTAAAACTATGGAGTAAATGAAATTTCGAACAAGAGGCCCTCTTCTCTCTGAGGAGACCAGTCAAATTGTGTATAGCCAGGGACTCCTGCTTTGCAAATATTTTTATGGTAGATAAAGGAAATAGCAGACCCTTTGTGACGTTGTTCATGCAAACAAGCTGGACAGGATTTGCAAAACTGCCACGTACATCTGCACTTTGTGGAAGCTGCTGAGTGCTCAAGACTCAGAAAATGATTGTGGGATGTTTATAGTTACTAAGTTTTAAAAACTGCCTTTTAAACATTGCTGGTTCTGATCTATTTCAAAATAACATTTAGTATATAAAGATTTGAAGCAACTTTGAATATTGTTAGGCTTAACTTTGACTTGAGTGACTAAAATGACACTCAGTTCTGTGTAAAGAGCATTTGTATTAAATAAGAACTCAAAGTATGTACTGTGGGTCAAACTCAGACAGAAACAAAAGATTTGACCGATGGAGAAGATTTCTCATCTGGAAATGGAAATTCACCATTAAATCTCTAGAAAAATATACTGTACTACTGAAATCATAAATGATTTGAAAGCCTCTGAAAATAACCCTTTGTCCTTCATGTAGGTTGTTCCGCTGTACCCTGACTAACATTCCTCAAACTCAGGCCTTATTGAATAAAGCCAAACTTCCTTTGGGGCTCCTGCTTCATCCTTTCAAAGACTTATCGGTATGAGAAATATTCAAAACTTTACATGCTGAAATATCAACTATGCCTTTACTAGAGTCCAGACAATGGACAATGAATTCTAAAACACAGGCAGGTACCTTGGCCCAGAAAAACTACCATAGTAACAGACATTTCCCTGTTCCATACAGATCGTTGTAATTTTTCTTAATTATTTCTCCCTATCATTTTTAAACCTTCAGGTCTCACTTAATAAAAAAAGAGAGCCTCCCAAACCTCAAAACCCCAAAAGTTTAAAGGCAGCACAGAATATGGACTGTGATAGAAGGCAACATCTAAATTCCAGGTTGTCACTTACCAGTTGTAGTTATTCATTTCAAACCTAGTACTAATTCTAAACTCAAGACTTGGCAAAGTTGAAGGGATTTGGATGTCATGAGATAGCCAGAAGACTTTGAATTTAGCAATGTCTCTTTTAAACAGTGTTTTTCTTTCTCAGTTTAATTGATTTTTCAAAGATTTGGGTTTTTTTTCCCCTGCTTTTTGATCTGTATTGGGTGCAGGACTTGATCTTAAACCATCTGCGTAAAATTCAAGAATTTAGAGGCTTGGAAAGGGAATCTATCCAGTCAAGTATGTTGGAGCTCAGTTCCTACCTGTCATATTAAGGAATTATAGGGATGCTGTGAGGATGCACAAGTACTCCTCCTTTCAACAAGGATACTTTGCCTCACTAGCCAGCACAGTGTAGGTGATGTTGTTACCACAGATGAACAGCTGCAGGGTGAGGATGCTTTAAAACAGGAAACTTTTCCTTTCCAGCAATTGCCAGTGGTCACTTCCAGTATTATTGTGAGATGCCGTTCCTGCCGGACGTACATCAACCCTTTTGTCAGCTTCCTAGATCAAAGGAGATGGAAATGCAATTTGTGCTATAGAGTCAATGATGGTAAGTTTTAAATGTGCTTTGAAGTGTTGCAATTTACCTTTTCCACCTTGGCCTGTGAGACTGGAGTGTTGTTGGCCACATCAGTAGGGGGATTGTTGTCAGACATGCTGGGAGCCATGAGAAATGTTTCCCAGTGGCAGTGGTGTCCCTAAAGAAGTGCAGTAGGCCCAAGTAGTCCCTCAGGGTACCCTTGCACAAGTGTAAGTGAACTCCACTGCTTGGTCAAGTTCTCCAGGTGTTGCCCAACAGCCACAAAAAAGTTGATATTTGTTTTAAAATGCAGCATAGCCAATACTAGTGTGAAATACTAATATATAAATTTATCTGCATAGTTCCTGAAGAATTCCTGTATAACCCTGTGACAAGAGTTTATGGAGAACCTCATAAAAGACCTGAAGTCCAGAATGCTACTATTGAGTTTATGGCTCCATCTGAATACATGGTAAGGCTTTATTTAGTTTTTCTCTCCCTTTGTTTTATTTTCAGAGGCAAGTCAGAGAAAGCTTTCTTCCAGAGGATGCTTTCCAGTTCAGTAGAACAGCTGTTGCCTTAAGGAGTGAATCTGAGAACTCCTGGGGAGAACTTCATACAGTTCACTTCTAAAGATTTATGATGTCAAAGTTGTTCTGTATTTAGAATATGTAGGTATCTTCAGAAGAAAGCTAGAATTCTGGTATTAGCAAGTAAGAGGCAAATGCATTCAGTAATTTTAACTATTATCTGCATGCTGTTTTAACAGTTTAAACCTGCAGTTGAATGAATAAACCAAATCTAACAAATACTATTTGAAAATTAAAGGTAATCTTTTCTTTGCTCAGCTGCGTCCACCTCAGCCACCCGTGTACCTCTTTGTGTTTGATGTCTCTCACAATGCAATAGAGACAGGATACTTGAGTACAGTCTGCCAGACCTTGTTAGACAATCTTGACTCGTAAGTACTTTTTTCTTAAAATATCCAATTTTCATTTCTCTTAAGAAACTCCTGATTGACACCAACATGCCAGTCCTTTCTGTTTGGAAGACAAGTTTCCTAGTGTGGGCAAACAATGGCCAGTGTTGTGTTAAAATGTACCATAAAGCTGTAGTCTTTTTCCCATCACAGCTATGCCAGTGTAAAAAGTAATTTTGAGGCTTGATTTTCAGTCTGACTCTTTCCTATATGCTTCATCAATCCCNTTACTGAAAGAGTCATACATGTAATAAACTTCTCACAATATGCATACTGTTTGAACTTATATAAACACTGCTTGGTATTTTGGAGTTTATTTCTTCCTCTTCTTCCACTTCTGATTACCCTCTTAAAAGGTTTTCACCTGCCTGCTAGGTGACTCTAGCATGAGCTCCTTTTTTGTTGTTGTTTTTGTCCTTTTCAAAATGACTTTGTGAAGCTCTTGCAGTCTAG
>VZUA01020898.1:986-14085 GCA_013401035.1 Horornis vulcanius | reverse complement strand
CCAGCGAAGTCAAAGCAACAATAGAACAGTGTCCCTTCCTCAGGAGACCCCCAGGACAGCACAGACTGCCTGAGTGTGCCCTGCCTGCCTCTGCAGCTCCAGGGGCCCCTCCTGTGGCAGCACCACACCTGCAGCTTTTGTACCACATCTCCTGCCAGCATCACACCTGCTACATCCAGCACAGCCCTGCCAGAACAGGGGTAGATCACTCCTGCAGAATGCCCTGCAGGTGGGGGTGATCTCTGGGTGTTACACTGATGGCATTTGAATCCTCTCAGCCTGTGCTGTTGCTGAGCGTACTAGTTTGAAAACCAACCAGTGGGAGATTTCAAATCAGTACAATTTGATAGAAAAATTAAAATAAAGGCAGAAAACACTGGCTTAAACTGACAGAGTCAGGATCCAACCTGGCACCCTGTTGGTCAGGGTGGTGGTAGCAGTGCCATTAAATGGTGGCTGCAGTCCTGCTGGAGGGGTAGATGTGGTTCTGTAGAAGGGTCTGGTCTTCCTCTGAAGGACCAGTGGTGGTTATGTAGCTCTTGTCCCCTGGGAATCCAGTAGGAAAGGGCTGCCCATGGTGTTCCAAACTCAGATTATATCCGATGCTTGGCTCCTCTCCCTGGGCATCCAATCCTCACAATGGGATGATGTCATTTTAAGAGTCATGCAATGAGACTTGGTGGCCCATTAACAGAAGATATCCCTGAGGGAGTTACCAGGGATGAGTCATGGAAGAGGTAAAGAACTCTGCCCCACCTGCTTTAACAGCTTGTGCAGATGGTGATAGAATACAGACTTTGGTTACAACTTAGGTTGTAACCTATGACCCCAAGGCGGGACTTGCAGAGCAGGCTCTGTTTTGAAAGCCTGCTCCATCATCTCCAAAAAACTGACATAAACATGGCCTCAGACCTGAGCACCGAGCTGGTCCTGGTGCTTCACGTGCCTTGTGACATCGAGTAGTTGCATGGTGATTTGCAGAAATCTTGCTGACAGTAACACAAATTCTGGCCTCTGCAGAGGAATATCCCAACTCCTGGCATGCAACCAACACTGCACATAAGCTCCTGTCTTCTCTTTCTTTGAACCTTCTTTCTGCTTCAAATAATCTTCAAGGGGGAAAAAAGGATTTAAAACCTCAGTATCAAAGTCATATACCCAGTGGTCATAAAGAACTGCAGAACAAACAAGATTAGTCTCGTAGCAGAGCTGAGAGGAGGGAGTGGGTGCTGTTGCATGTCCTGCTCCTGAAATGGAGCAGGGCCTGAGAAAGTGGCCCTGAGCTGGTGTAGGTTAATCAGAGTGGCATTTTAAGGTCCCTATGCCCTAGCTATACCTAAAGAGCTTTTACAACATTAGTTGCTTCTGTACTGCTTTGATCCCTTCTGCAAGAGACTAATCCAGGCCCTGCAGTATCTTTTGGGAAGAGGGATGGGTTGAAGCTCTGGTGGTTTGATAGTGGACCACCAGTACTTGAAATCTGAGAACTCAGACTTAGTCTGGAGGTCTTTATAGCTCTGCTGAACTACCACTCGTCTAAAATGTTGCCAGAATGCATTACTTGTCTCTGGAAGCCATTTGTTTTCATTCACTGCACAAAAGTAAAACAGGCCCAGGGTTACAAACAGCTCAGTCTGTGCTGGGGCTGTAATTCTGCTGTACTGGTAAAGGCCATTGTCACTTAAAAATGCCACTGTCACTGACATAGCACAATAGCTCAGGTAGCTTCTCCTGGCTGGTGGCATATCATAGGAGTTTGTGTTGCTGATTTTAGGAGCTCCTTAAACACAGACAGAGCTCTTTTACTGTGAGGATGATTAAATCCTGAAGTAGGATTGCCTAGAGAGGGTTGTAGAGTCTCCAGCTTCAAATATTCAAAACCTGACTGCCACAGTCCTGAGGAACCTGCTCTAGCTGACCCTGCTTTGAGCAGGGCATTGGACCAGATGATCTCCAGAGGCATCTTTCAACCTCAGCCCTTCAGTGATTCCCTGAAAAGAGGTTCAGTGCAGGCACAGTAGTTTGAGCACTGTCTTTAGCACAACAACAGAACTCCACTCTGCTCCTATTCCAAGAGGCCTATCAGCAATCTAACTTTAAAATCTGCATTTCCTGGCTTATGAGATCACCCGTGGAGGTAGACTCTCATTTCCTGAAACGATAAGAGCCCAACAGATAAGCAAAGGGCAAGAGCTCACCCAATCTGTTAGTTATATAAGCACATAAATATAACAGTCACTTTTCTTAGCATCAGGTACTTACTCTGTAATTGGTATCACTTAATGCAAAGCGTTGTTCTCGATTTAAAGGCTGATGTAATTGCAGTTTTGCAGACCGTGGTAGCATACCAATGCAGTCACTGCTGTGAAAAGTAAAGCACTTGGCGTGCTGCTCATGATATGTCAGTGTAAGACTCAGATGTCATAGAAATAGGACCAGATTTTGGATGTAGACAGCTGGATTAATACATTATTATCATCATCATCATTTTCTACATGAATTACAGGTTTTATTTCAGATACAGCAATTGCTGTAGTATTAACCCAACTACCTAAATTTTCATACAAGATAGGTAGAATAATCTCACTATAAAGAGAACCTCTGCAGAGAGTGGGATGCAGAAAGGTTTCAAACTAATTAATTAATACATTTGGTAAAATCATGACTGCAAGGTGCATGTGTCAGGTGCTTGAGACAGCATTGAGCTGCAGCTGTAGAGCTTGTGGACAGTTTCTGGTTTCCCTGAACATGCTCACCTGTGTCATACCTGACTCAGATGTGCTCCACCAAGTTTTGGGGCTGCTCTTGTCTCTGTTTTATTCAGGGTAGGAAATGAGCTATTTTATACAAATAGCAATCTGATTAATACTGACTCTGCAAGATTAAAATTGCTCCCTCTTCTGAGGTGCTGGCTGTCATCCCTGGCAGCCTGCAGTGCTATTTCACCTAGATGCATTCAAATCTCATCTTTGTCTACTTTGTACTGAAGAGTGATGTTTCCAGTTCTGGAGTGTGGGGAGAGGAAAGACATTGCTGTATTCACAGTAAATGTTCAGCAGAAGAGTGAAAGCTCCTGCTTGGAAATGCAGGCAAGGTCTTCATGAGAGCTGTCTTTTGAGAACTATCCACAGAAAAGTTAATCTGCTCTGGTCTGAATATTAACGTGGTCAGTTTTAGTGAACAAAGCAGGCTTTCATCTGCAGTGGGATCTCAACTAAAATGCTCTTGCCAGTGCTTATATCAGTGATACTTGGAACCTCACAGCTGGTTCAATGCCAGGACAGGACACTTCCCTTCCCTGGAATTGCTTCCCCATTTCTCATTTACTCAGGTTTACTGGCATGATGCCTTGGAGTGGCTGCCTAGAGCAGAAGCTGGACAAGATTAAGAGAATAAAGTGAGTATTTATTAGAGGCCTTCAGTAGATCCACCTTGGGCAGTCAGAGCCCCCCAGAGGCTACACCCAAGATGGACAATGGTCACAAGTTTTTCATGCAGAAATCACTTTGGTTCATTTGCATATTGGGGGTTAATTCTCCAATTACAGCTTCAGGTAATGAAGTAATTTACCTCAGTTTGCCTCCTCCCCAACTCACTTTTGTTTATACTTTTGGGCCCTGAGACAGTGAGGGTGTCCTCGAGCTTCAGGCCTAGAGAGGAATTGTTTTGTCTGACCAAAGTGTGAAGACAATAGCTAACACTCTATATAGAGTTTTAGACTTATACACTAAAGCAGTACAGGATTTGAAAAATATAAAAGCTAAAATCCTCAGGCATCAGGAATATGATCAAAACTAAGATCCCTCCTTCCTGCCCACAGTGTCTGTAACAGAGGCAATCTACCACAGCTCTGAACTTCTTCCTTTCCCCCTGTGCCAACCAAGTACGGTGCAGTGTGCTGCAACATCCCTGGGTGATTCCATGCATGCAGGAGTCTATTGATGCCTCTGCAGAACACGAGATTGTGTCACTTCTGAAACATTTGGTAATAATTCTGATTAAGGATTTTTTAAAGACTGGTTTGTTAATGGCAAGGCATTTCCTTACATTAAAATGGCTTTTTGGGAATCTTCATTAGCTGTAAAACCAGGGAGCAGGCTGGCATGTGGGTTCATTAGTGTTCTGCTTATTTATACTGGTGCAGATTTTGGCCTCTTGTGCACCACGTATTGACAAACCCAGCATTTTGGAGGGTTCTCCTCACTTCCCCCACAAATTACTAATGTATTCTGGAGAGCTTTGTGTTTTTAGAAAACTGTTGTCCTGTCCAGCAACAAAAGAATTTCAAGACGCACAGTACACGCCACTCAAGTCAATGCAGCTATTTCCATGCCTACAATTTAGCACACTGACAGAGCTGAAATAATGGAAATATTTCTGGATTTTGTTTTTGTGGTGAGGACAAAGAAAGCACCAAAAAATTATTTTTCTGCTAAACTGAAATATGCCCATCCCAGAATGTAGCTGTGCTTTGCATGCATGGGCTGAATTCATGTGAGGTTTTCTATTGCAATTACATAAGGAAAACACATCCTAGCCTGACTGGGCATAGGTGCATAGCTTTATCAGCAATTAGTTCCACTGGTAGGTTATCTGAACAGCTGTCAGAGATATTGATCAGGACAAAATCTGGTTTGGAATAGTGACATCTGAAACAATTGGCTTTAAAACAGTCAGAAATATAGCTATTGATTGACTCAAGGGGATTCTTCTGGTCTGTACATGGACAATTTTGCATTAACTCAGCAGGATGCTATGGTGTGAACTTTGGGAATAATCTTTAAAGAAAGTTCTGGGGGGAAAAAAATGATGCTGGGGTGATTGAATATCTTTCAGAAAAGTTATGGAGGAGTATAGGAAGCCAGTGTTCTTTTCCTGATTATTTCTCAGCCATCCAAACCTGAGATTGAAAGCATTGCCTAGATTTAATGAGGAAGATATAAAAAGGGCCAGAACCCGTCTGGAAAGACCATACATACATCATGTTCCTCGCAATAGGAACTTTCTTGGGACTGGGAGATGGTTAAGTCACATCTGCAAACTGAAGCACACAGAAATTGCAAGTGGTCTGTGATGCTGAGCAGCTGATTGAGAAATCAGGACTAGGATTTGTTCTAGATCTAGGCAAATTGTCCTATGCTGGTGGGAGTGGTTTTTTTCCCTGGATGTGTTCTCTTCAGGCCTCTGATTATCAGACTGCATGTGCAGGTTCAGTACAAGCCACATGCCATCCCACAGCATTATACTGAACTTGCACATCAGGAGAAATTTCTGGTAGTGAAACAGCGACCTTAGTATTTTTCAGGGTTGTTAGAGAACAATTGTGTGTCCCTTGTCCCCTTCTTTGTCAGCCAATCATTGCAAAAGCACATAAAGTACTGCAAAGACTCAAGTTCCAGAGAATCAATTAATGGACTCAGAGTCATGCATGGTCTGATGTGCACGATGCAGTTGCATCTCCATCTGCTGTGCTCGGCAGCAGTTTGAAAGATGGCAACATAAGTGAAATGCTGATGCTGCTTATGCTGCTGCGAACTGAAGGGAGGCAGTTTCTAAATTGATCCTTCCTGTCTAGATAGCTAAAGTGAGCTTGAAACATGGATTGAAATTTATCATTTCCTTTAAAAAATATCTGTCTAAGGACAATTCTGTTTCTTTCCTTTTCCTTCCCCACTTTGGAATAATGCTTAATCTTGCTGGCCCTGTCTGCCTGCATCAGGTGGAGGTTGTGCCCTGGGGACCATCCTGGAGCTTGGGCTTCTGGGTTTCCTGCATGTGCTGCAAGGTGATGGAGCTGAGTCTACTTTAGATCAGGAAGGGTTAAAATCTCTTCCAGCCCTCATGTCATACAGTGTGTGTGTAAAGAAACATGGTTCTTATTCAAACACTGTTAATTGTTCTTTATAATCATATCGAGGGCCTCTGAAAATGTCAGCCCAGGCTGATATCACTGTGTCCTCAGTACATGCACAGAGTGGAACAGCTTACAGCTTTTCCTGAACTTGTCTTTTCCTTTTGCATTGCTGTCTCTCTTTCGGGAAAGTGAGAAGTGAGATGTGACAGCGCAAAGTGGCTCTTCCCAACATCACGCAAACTGTCTGTGACAAAGCAGGAAAAACTGACCCAGAGCACCCTGATCCCAGGCCAGGGCTCCCAGCCCATCTTCCCGTGTTGAAGCGTGGGCTGGGGAAGGCCAGATCGCCGATGATCACCGGCTTTCCTTCCCCTCCTGCGCCCTGCCAGGCTGCACAAGGCCTGCCAGCATCGCCCCAGCGCCGCGGGGATGCTCCTGTCTGCGGGCTGCTCGGGGCGCTCCGAGCGTGGGGGCTGCCCAAGGCTCGCACCTGTCATCTGCTGGCCTGGCAGAACAGGCAGGACAGCCAAAACACCCCTTCACCTCCAACACGAGAAAAAACCCGTCACTTTATCACTAACAGCTCTTCAGCTGAAGCAGCTAGGGATTTTGAGCGTGGAAATCTGGCATGGAAATGCCTTGCATTACACTCGTGTCCCCGAGCATTCCCGTGAAGAACTGCTTTTGGTCAGCAGGCGGCTGGGGAAGGCTGCGGGCAGTGCTGCCCGTGGCCGTGCGCGGTGCGGAGCCTCGCCGGGCAGGGCCGGGCCCAGCGCCGCCATCGCCGGGGCCGCGGCGCCATCTGCGGGCGGCGGCGCGCAGAGCCGCCTGAGGGGAGCGCGGCTGCCGGGCCCGTCCGTGGGGCTGTGCTTGCACACCTCGGGCTCCGTCACCCCGCCACCGCCCTGGGAAAGCCTTGCCAATGTCTAGTCGCCCTTTCTGGAAAGAAAATCCTTCTGATGTCCAAGCTGAACCTCCAGCACAGCTGAAGGCGATGTTCTCTCATCCTGCCCCTTGTTCACTGAGAGCAGGGCCGGCCCCCACCTGGCTACAGCCTCCTGTCAGGGAGTTGTGCAGAGCCACAAGGTCCCCCCTGAGCCTCCTTTTCAAGGCTGAACACCCCCAGCTCCCTCAGCTGCTCCTCACAGGATTTGTGCTCCAGCCCCTTCCCCAGGTCCATTCCCCTCTCTGGACTGATTCCAGCACCTCAGTGTCCTTCCTGAACTGAGGGGCCCAGACTGGGACACAGCACACGAGGTGTGGCCTCATCACTGCCCCAGTCCTGCTGGCCACACCATTGCTGACACAGGCCAGGTGCCTTTGGCCTTCTTGGCCACCTGGGCACACCTGGGTTCACGTTCAGCTGCTGTCAAACAGCGCCCCCGGGACCTTTTCCTCTGGGCCACTTTCCAGTACTCTGTCCCCAGCCTGTGGTGCTGAGGGGGTAAGTACAGAGCTTGGCACTTCACCTCGTTGAACCTCATACAGTTGGCCTCGGTCTGTGGGTGCAGCCTGTCCAGATCCCTCTGCAGAGCCTTCCTGCCCTCCAGCAGATCAACAGTCCCAACCAGCTTGGCGTCATCCATGAGCTCCCAAGGGGTGGATCAGGTAGTTACAGGACTTTCTGCTGGCCTCCAAGCCTGGGAGGTGGCTGTGGCCTGCCCAGCTGGGAGCACCCAGGGGCACAGCTGATGTATGGCAGGAGATGCAGCTGCAGCTTGGGATAAGCTCACCTCAGCCCCCATGCACCTGGCCCCAGAAAGCTCAGGAGGCTTCTCAGGGGTCACTCTTTTTGACTTTACCTATCGTACTTTGCAAAATGTATGGCTGATTTTGGTACATAAAGTGCATAGAGGGCTGGGTAGAATCAGTACTGCATCCACCATAGTCAGTCAGATTAAGCTCAGCATTGTTGGTCTGAAACTTTCCCTACCTGCACCTTAAAAATCATCACATGGCTCTTAAACCTGAAATTATTAATGCAGATACACTGGAGTTTTTATGTGCCTTGTGAGTCCTGGAGCCTTTTGAGATGCCTCAAAAACTCTGAAACCCAGTGAGATGCTCTGTGGCACCCGGGAGGCTCCAAAGCAGCTGTGTGTGTGCCAGCCAGCTGGGACCAGCTCTGCTTTGTGGTTAGTGACTGCTCACAGCATATGGGGTGGGGGGACACTCTCAGCTCTGCTGAAATTCAGGGAACATTGAATTCACTGCAATGCAATGCAGTAGAACTGCAACAGGAGAGAGGGACAAATACAACTACTTCTAGGAATACAACCCAAGTTAATTATGGCAGTTCCACTTTGCAACCACAAAGAGGAAAGGGAATGCAGGAGCAGAGGCAAAGCCCATTCTCTAAGCTATTGGAAGCTCAGGAAGGTGTGGAGCTGCTAAGCTTTGCACAGCAAATCTAGCTCCCTAACTTGTTTTGGTGCACAGAATTTCAGTACAAGTGGGCTTGGGTGGTAGGGTTAAGTATACATGATGTGCTGCTTAGCCTAGTAAATCCATCATATGGAAGTGCTGACTGACAAAACAAGCACAGTCAACATAGAAGGCTGTGGAGAAACGCAGTGCATACTCTGACATTAGCTGGTGGGTTGAAATAGCAGTTTTGTTTTCATTCCTTCCCTAGTTTAGAAGCTAAAAACCCACCACCAGCAATAAAACCAAAATGTGCACAAAGCAGGGATACTGTATTACAAAACGTACTGTGGTCCTTTGGGTTAGCTCAATTCCCTGCAAACATGCAAGATTGTCTGCCTTTAGGAGGCAGAGCTGGCTGTGGTCATTTAGTGTCTTTGTCAAAGCAAACTTATTGATTGTACCCAACTGCTCTGAAGCAATTCATAAACAGGAAATACCAATACAGCAACCAGTAGCATTTTGCCCAGAGCAACATCTGTGCTCCAAGCAGCTTAGTCTAACACTAAACAGTACAAATCTGTTGATAACACAATGTCAAATGGTAAATCTGGATCAGTGTTGCATATATCCAAGATTACACATTCTGAATCAAAGCCTTCAACTCCATTAGAAAGAAGCTCTTAATTCTAATCTTGGTGTAGTGTTGATTTATTTTGCTGATTTCACAGACCTTACATCACGCTAATTAAATGGTAACTGAGATGTCCTAGGCATGTCAGCCAGAGCTGTCTACACTCCAGCTAAATCAGAAGTGCTAAATAAAGGCTAGTAAACATGTCAAGACAAAATAATTGCACTAAATATGAATTTTATTGCTATGGTTATTTTGCTATAAATTAATAATGAGAATGAGGACATACAGTGAAAGCTGCAGTAAAGATAGGGAGTGCACAAGAACATAAAGGCTCTGGAGGGGAAACTTGTTGCATGCTGCCCTCCATGACTTTCACAATCTTATGCTGAGGAGGAAAACCACAAACACTTCTGAGAAACATGGCTGTGAATTTTCTCCTCTACTCCACTTGTGTAGCTAGTCCCATTATCTACTGAATCGTCACTGAAGAACAGACCAAAGTAAGCCAGTGTTGGATGACACGCAGGGACACTGCTCGGAATGTGCTTCGGCACTGGGGAAGATGTGTCTTTGCTGGAAGTCAGTGCAGTACAGAAACACTGCCCACCCCCTCCTCCCCAGTCCATTGGCCTTTACCCACTCACTAGAAGAGACTGGCTCTCCCTCAAATTCATGCAAAAGAAGCCAAGAGCTATGTTTTCACATGTAACTAAGAATATGGGAGGGGCCCTGGTTGACTTCTTTAATGTGGTCAGACTTATCAGGAGGCTGAGCATTCCCACCCCACTCTCAGGAAGCCTGGCTCTGTCCAGCTGTCCCTAACTAAGAGCCCAAAAGTAACAAGTCCCAGATGAACACGTAGACTCGTGACCTCCATCAGCACCAACACTGAATTCTGAACAGACCAGCACTGCTGTACAACAGATTTATCCTTACCTGACAGTGTACACTGCACAAAAACAGTGGCACTGTGGTACCTGGGAACCTCCCACAGCTTCAGGGACCTTAACTATTGGGCCCAAAGCAGGAATGTGTGCTTGAGTACTATGTAAACATAACTGGAATTATAGTCATGAATGACAGTTCAGAAACAAACTATCATTTCAATCTGCTTTGAAAATTATCTTTCCACACCTGCTGCCTCCTCCCATCACTTCCCATCACAGGCAGAACCTGGCATGGCAGTCCCTCCAAGGCCCAAATCCCATCTCCTTTAGCTCACAGCAGCACCCACACCTAGTGCAGATACATGAAGTGCAGAGCTGGGCAGAGAAGGGCTATGGAGTCACGACTGTGTATCCAGCCAGACATGGCTGTGGAGCTGACCAAAGCTCTGTTCCTGAGCAACAGGAGACACAGCCATGTCTTCAGGAAGCAAGCCTGAGCTTCAACAACCAGGGACTTCAGGTGGCAATCCCCATGCTGCTGCTTTGCAGGATGTTGCCACTTCTGTCTCTGCAGTGAGATCAGAAAGGTTACAAGCACCTGCAGGGAGACAATTGTGCTCCTGGTTTCATGCTCTAGCACAGTCTTGTACACTTGCTTTCTGGCTTCTAAATGCCTGTGCTCCTGAGACAGAAAACAGTTCATGATTTTTGTATAAAAGCAACATATTGTTTCCAAACTGAAACTAGAATCTTTGGCTTCAATTTGTGGTGTGTTTTTCCATCAAGAAGTGTAAGGTTATTTTCTTAATGGTAAATTGCTTCAATTTGAACTTTTAAAAAGATAATTTCTTTTGAATTTTGACCCAGGAAATTGTTTTGCAATCAACAATCTTTATTTCATATACTTGAAGAAATCAGAGACCTAGACAGAGTTATTTCCTGAAAACACAAGACATGTTCCCCTGCTGTGACTGTTCTTCTGAAAGAAAAGCCCAAACCAAAACAAAAAAAAACCAGCTGATTTCACTTTCCTGATCATTATGAAATTCAAAAAAATCATATGATGCCCAATTTTTTTATTGTCCCCTACTCCTTACAAGTTAAGAATCACAGAGGAAGAAGAGATGGAGGCATTCTGCAGAACTTGCTATTGCAAAGCACAAACCAAACAGCAGCATAGACCTGTAATCAAATTCACCTCTTAAAGAGCTTTTTAAAAGGGTAGACATGCTTTTTCACTTACATTCCATCCCCTTCTGACCTCAAGGCTACCAGGTCTCTAAGAGAGCTTCAGCAGTGTACTGTAATTTCTTTTGGTTTGGACTAGCAATAGGAAACTTTCACTTTAGTCCTCTTTTGCACTTCCAGAATGTCCTTTCAGTACATCTGACTGGCAGAACACGTGCAGCTTGTGCTAAACTGTGACAGGACATGCTTGCACATTGGTGTACAGCTCAGAGCCAGCCTCCAGCAGTTTACCTTCCCTGCATCAGGCCACTCTTAGTAAAGCAGCCACAATGGCTTCTGTTTACTTCCAGTGATTCCACTTGGTTGAGTTAGTCCTAAGGCTCATGAACGCCTAGTGCTTCCCCTGGCTGCCACCCAAACTCTTGTCCAGGACCTCTGTTGCTTAAATAAATAGGATAGAGCCATGAAGTTTTAGGATAAAAGGGAGAAGATTGGGACTTCAGCTAAATTTATATGGGTGCAAGTTCTCATCTATTTTCATCTTTCCTGACATGAGACCCTGTGAACCATAAGGAAATTAACCTTCTTCTAAATGGAAGCATAAGTAAAACTTAACATTAAAACAGTATGCGAATACAGGAAGCTAAAAGTGGAAGTATAAAAATAAGTCCTCTTACTATAAGAACTCAACTTAGGCACCCTGCCTCATTTACCTGAACAAGAAAGCCCATGCATTTCTTCAGAGCGTTCTTTCCCTGCCAAGCACAGCTCAGCATGGATTAGAACAGGCCATGTAACACAGAACAGCTGCACTCCAGGGGACAGTCCACAGCACACTGTGTAGAGAAACCACACATCCAAGCAAAGCCAGACAGGTTCCTTGGAGTGTTTTTCTCAGCAAGTCATGGAGGGAAGAGGAGACCTGCTGAATGTGAGAGGGGAAATGTGCATACAACAAACCCAGGCTTTTGAGCTGTGCTCAAAATCAGTTGCAAATAAAGAACCTGGTTCAGGAAACCCTGGTGCCTAAGAGGCAGGCATCCTATCCTAGCCCTGGCAAGGCAGCTGATAGCAAAATGCCTGTCTTTAGACAAAGGTCTGCTTGTGCTGCTTGTCTCTCCCCTCCTGACTGTTCCTGCCTGCAGAGGGGCTGGCAGGCCCAACACAGCAAGGGCTGTTCAAGTTCCTTCTCCTGCAGCCTCTGCAGAGCCATGGCAGTAATGAGCAGAGCCACTGGACAATGGCTGGTTCCTAACAATGCAGCTGGGGCAGTGTCTCAGCCTGCTCTTCTGCAGACACCAGCAAAGCCAAAGAGCTGGTACTTCCATCTGACCAGAGAAGAGTCATCTGGGACAAAGAGGGAGCTAGAACAAGCACTGCTCTTCCTTGCAACGGGTCATTCACATTTCTGGGAGAATAAAAGAATCAAGGAGTGCTGCCACTTCTTGGTTTGCTCATACATTCTCAGAGACAAGTTCACCTGGATGGTGTGAGAGGCAGGTATAGGGCTCCCCCTAAGAAAACACACTACCGTCTGCAGTCAAGTCTGAAAGCAAAAAAACCCCTCAAGCATGAATGCCAAGGANTGGACATCAGGAGGAATTGTTTCGCAGAAGATGTTATTAGACAACGGAATGGGCTGCCCAGGTAGGTGGTAGAGTCACCACGTGACACTGGCGCTCATATTGATCCTTATAATTCTGAACATCAGACCAGAATTCAAGAGCAGCACATGCCATCTCCAACCACTTAACTAAATGGTGCCTTTAAACTCTCATTAAGACAGTTAAGAATCAGTTATTAAGATGTCACTACTGAAAAATAACTATCGCATTTTTCAAAGTTTAACAGTAAACAACATTGCCAATATATTATTGCACACAATAAAGGGGTTTGGAACTACAGAGATAAGGACAGGGTAATCTAGAAGACCCAAAATAATGATCCCAGAGCCATTCCAGTTGCTGCTCCAGCCAGCATGCCCAGTGCAAGATCTCCATCGCTGTCACGGTAACGCTCTCGAATGATGACGTGGTTTGCAGGGGGCTGGCCATAAGGTCCTAGGAGATAAGAGGTTGTTGGGAGGACGGAAAAAGAAATATGTATCTTAATACCATACACTGCAATCTCAAAACAGGCCATTCTTTTACGTTCTGCCTTCAAATGAAT
>VZUA01020896.1:0-23381 GCA_013401035.1 Horornis vulcanius | reverse complement strand
ATATAAAAATAATTTAGGTGAAAACAAATGTCAAGCAACTAGGTCAGGCTTCCTTAAAAGCAAAAGCTTGCGTCCCTTTATGCACAAGCATTGTGCAGCACAGTGGAGGTTTCTGTCTCTTTCACACAAAAACAATTCTGAGCAACATTTTTTTCTTTCATCTAGAAAGGTTTTTAATACTGTACAGGCATAAGCAAACACAGTGAGAGCATATCATCAGTTAAGATTAACCAGTTGTAAGCTGCATAATTGGAAGATAAATGGCACTAATTTATTTGTGGCAGACAAGAAATTTGCAGTCCCAGTTGGATTTTAAAGTACCACAAGTGATCCAGTAAGTCATATTCACAGAGGTCATTAAAATTGCATGCTCAGAATTTTATTTGTCAGGGTGTCCTTTCACAAGAGGACTGCAAGCATCTTCAATTATTTAATCAAATTTAAAGAGAACCAGCAGCTTTTGATACCCCAATTATTATAACTAACCTAGATTATTTCTTCCATTTATCTTATAGAAACCCATAGTAACCCTTCCTTACTCTCTGATCACCTTTAAGAACTGAAAATTAATAATAGTGTATCAGTACTCTAAATATTCCTGTTTTCTTTTTGAAAAACACAAGTGTATGAAGAAGCAGCAGTCCTTAATTCCAGTCACATTTTAAGACTACACACAGTTAGGGATAGTGTAAGCCACAGCATCTCTGGGTTCTCACCATTGGAGTTATTATCCCTGCAAGTCATTATCTACTAAATAGTTTCATCTGACTTGAAGCATGGAAGCCAAATTTACATTTTACAATTTCAACACATAAAGAAATATGTAGAGAATGGAATACTCTACATATGAAAATGAAAAAATATGCTGCATATGCACACGGTTTGGGTGGTTTTATTTGTTTGTTTGCTTTTTTCTCCTTACAGCAAGGAGGATATCTCTCCTGAATGCATTTGGGGAAATCTAAAGAATTCAAAGTTTTAAATTCAAATAAAACCTTTTATAAACCACTTACAACTAGAACTAATCTTCAGAATGCTAAGCACCTAAATACATAGCATTCATCTTTAGGAATCAGCATGAAATTATTCGTACCCCATATGATTGTATTTCCCTGAACAATAAGAAAATGAAATTAGGGCATATAGCCCTAATTCAGTTCAGAACTAATTACATTCAGTTCTGAACCTGATTTGGGAATATTCTCTTACCACTGAGATCTAAATGAAATCCAATTTCTGTGCAGTTCTTTGCATTTATATCGCCTTTGCACTCTGCAAAAGCTGTCTTACTACTTTCATGCAGGGAAAAAAGATGAAGCACAAAATCCATTTAAAACTTTCTCCAAAGTTCTGAGAAGTTTGACAAAACAAGAAATTGAAGCCAGCCCCAGTGACCATCAGCTGCATACCCCAGCCATGGGCTGCCTTTGCTCCGCAGATGGAACCTGTACCAGTCACTCATTCAAACATCACCAAGTAGGACAACAAGTGAATGCTCAAGATGCTTTTCTTTTCATGTAGCACTCCCACGTTGTGAGAAATCTGGCAAAGGAATGGTTTTCTTATCTTGCTGCTTCCCAGGCTAGATCTGAAGATCACCTCTACTGCCAACCACACTGCAAATCCCAAAGGCTTTCAAGGATCCAAATTCGTAAGTAAATTCTTTCTCTCTTCCAGCAAGCAGCTCTGATGCATAGGTCAATTCATCAATTGTCTGACTGACNCTTGCTGCTTCCCAGGCTAGATCTGAAGATCACCTCTACTGCCAACCACACTGCAAATCCCAAAGGCTTTCAAGGATCCAAATTCGTAAGTAAATTCTTTCTCTCTTCCAGCAAGCAGCTCTGATGCATAGGTCAATTCATCAATTGTCTGACTGACAGATGCTTCTGGATCCCAAATAATTTCCTCTAGACAGCTCTGACCATTTTCTGTTGTGGGACCAAGACTGTACCCAAGAGTACTCTAGTAATCCTACAGGTATTGGTACAAGCTTGTGTTCTTAAGTTAAGTTCTATGACTGTTAACTAGAGACCAGATAAATCTGTGTATATCCCTGACTACTCACTTGAGCAATGAAGATGCACTATTAAGTTATCTATCCATTCTTCTTTTCCTGCCAGTTCTGTGTACATGCACTTGGTAAAGCTGTTGCTAAGAACTGTGGTCTGGGCAAGATGGACAAAGCCAGACAGTGTCACTTACAAAGGGGGAAAAAAATGATTACATGGAATTAAGTTGTCGTTTTATTAGAAAACTTCCAACCAAACTGGGACGTGCATGTCATGGAATTTATGCTGCAGCTAGATTTGTTGAAAAAGGCACTTTATTTTTTCCTTAAACCTGAGACAGGTTTCCCAAAAGTTGATGCAGGTCTTGGAAAGGAAAATATCTATGAACAGCATTTAAATATACTGTTTTGAACAACCTTTGCAACAGCAATTCAATACATGAGTGGAAATCATGGAAACAGCACAGGATTATCAAGCTCTGGTAAAAAACCCGCCAACATTTTCTATCACCCATACTACAAAAGACAGGAGTTCTCAGTATTCCAGTGAAAATTAAGACAATAAAAGCAGGCTACAGCAGCTTAAATTACAGCTATTTTCCCTATGATTACCCACACCACTCAAGGAAAACCTCACCGGATAAACCATAACTATCCGACTATTCCCCTCTTCTCACATCTTAACAAGCTAAGCAGTACTTACGGCATTAGAATAGGATCAAAAATTCCTCTTCATCCCTGAGGGATGACAGCAGCAAGCATGGATAACAAAAATGGGGTAAGCAACTGCCATCTATGCATTGCTGGTTCAGTGTACTACTGCAATTCATTTCTAACGTTCATTTATATTCAGAAACCTTAACTGCCTTCTAGTTGTAGTAGCAAGTTCTGCTTTTTGTCATCCACATAAAGGAAGTAAGACTGGACAAGTGTGTCAGGGCAGAAAACGATTACAAAGGAACTGCAGAACTGGCACTGCAGGCATGAGTTGGCCCACAGAATCTTAATTACAGGTGATACCCAAAGAAGGAGAAACACCTTTTCCCTACCTCAATACTAGACTGAATTTAAGAGAACATTTTTCTTGCCAAGTGTACCAAACTGGTATGGAAGTTAGTTACAAGCAGCACTACAGGATTCTACATGTGCAAGGCCTAAAAATTAACAAGCACAAATCACCCACAGAGAAAAGCAGTATCAAGAGGCTGGTCACAGAGAGGGAAGTGAACAGAACAAGAATCCAGAAGTGTCCTTTAATAAGGACCCACAAAAGTACCCATGCAGAAGGTGACTGTACAAACAGCATGTATACACACCTCTTAGCCAGGCTGCCAGAAAGAGCTGTGGTTTCTCAGCAAGATGCTCTTTATTTATTATCTTTAAATGTGAGATTCCCTGACAGAGGTTCACTGACAAATGACTGAATGCACAACACTGTATTTATTTTACATAGATGTTTGTGCTCTAGACTGATTAAGACTGCAAAGTACACAACTGCCCACAGAGCAGCAGAAGCTGGGTCCAAGCACTCTAGATAGCAGGTATTTGGAACTGAGGAGTCCCCTCACACAGCCAACTAAACTCAGAGAAGCAGGAAGTTATATCCCTCCCCAAACACACCGAAGGGTAGCATGGGACTGAATGTTGAGGTTCCTTTGGGTGTTTTCTTTTTCCTACATCTTCTCCAAACAGCTGTGATACCAGACTTGGCTGCTGCTCACAACTTCTCCAAAGAGCAGCAAATACTGTGGCAAATTATCCTGCAAATTCCACAGTCAACCACTGGATAGCAAGGATGATTTCTAAACATCATTTGCTCTCTCCAGGGAGTGCTACTGACTAGAAGTCAGGAGCAGGGCTGCAGAGGGCCTGTGAGCTCACAGACAGCATTGATTCACTGCACATTAGCACTGAGTTTATCTTTGAGCACATAACTGCTACAAATGCATTCTATGTACACTGAAGTTCAGATTCTGCTTCAGTGACTTCTATCCCCACAGGGAAAAAAATTCAAGGTCTAGCCTTTCCAGGATCTAATGAGGGGGGTTGTTTTTGCAACATGACATGCATATTACAGCATGTGCATATCTGAAGGGAGATGGAGCTGCCTGGCCCAGGCAGCATTTCCTCTCTGATTTTGGGACTAAATCTCGATCATGACAGCTGTCAGCAAATACGGGTGCCCATCCTTAGAAAAAACTTAGCAGCCACCATGTAAGTGCATCCAATATGCAAAATAAAATTCAGCAGGTCTAGCAGGAAGAACAATGTTCAAACAGACATATCCTGTGCAGGTGAGAAGTGCTATCTTTTGGCAGACCTTTATCGTTCTAGAGCACTAAACTGTCTTAATTTTGAAACAGAAACAAGAAGTAATTAAATAGTATTTCTGACACCCAACACATTTTAGAAGAATGGCAGATGAGAGTTGTGCATTCAGTGCCTTTGCCAGCACTCCTCTTTATGTAATTACACAGATACACTGAAAACAATAATGCAAGAAGCTCTCAAGAGTACTTTCTGCACCTAGTCCTAGTTAGTTAGGTTAGATCAAACCACAAGACTCTATATTTTTTTTTGTGACTGGGATAAGAAAATGTTTATCTTTTCTAATGGCTCACCCACAAAGCTTTCACATGGGGATGTACTATGACATCGTGCTGCTAACACACATCGTGCATACACAATACTCGTTCCAGAGTGTATTATTAAGGACCTTAAGTGTTAATAGGTACATAAACACAGCCGAAGAGAAGACCAAAGCAGAGCTTCTTTAGCCCTCTTATAACAGCAGGGAAAAAAAATTATAAAATAGGGCATTAGTCAATCTTTGATTAGAAATCAATGCCAGGGGCTGCCTCTGCCTTCTGTACTTAGGACCGAACACATCGCTGGAGCAAGCCCTCTAGGAAGCAAGAGCCGCCACAGACACGAACAAGTTCGAGAACCGGTGAAAAACGGGCGGTTCGCGTAACGCAGCCGCCCCGCAGCCGCCTCTGCCGCTGCCCACGAGCTGCGGGAGGTCCCGAGCCAGCAATCACCGCCCGGAGCTGCGGGAAAGCACGGACCGGGCAGGGAGCGGGACAGGGGCCGCGCAGCCCCGGCGGCCTCCACTCGCGGCGCCCCTTCCCCGCCCCGGGACGGGACCGGACGTCCAGCGGGGCGGCCGGCGGGGAGCAGCCGGCGCTAGCCGCGCCCTTGGGCCGCCGGACCCCCCACACACACCCCCGTGATACCCCTCCCTGCCCGCTCTCACCCATCTGCTCCCGCAGCCCCTTCAAGGAGGAGGAGGAGGAGGAAGCGCAGGACGGGGGCGCCGCACCGCCCTCCGCCATCTTCAGCGCCGGGCCGCGGGAGTGCCGGGCGGGCCGCGGGGCGCGGGGCGCAGTGCGCAGGCTCCGCCCGCTCCCGCCCTGCCGGCACCGAGAGCGCTCCCGCGTCCATCCGGGGCGGCCGCGGCAGCGCCGGGGGCTGCCCTCGGGCTGCGCTTCCACAGGGACGGGGCCGCGGGAGCGGGTGCGGCCAGGGGCAGCGAGCCTCCTGCAAGGACTGGGGAACGAGTCTGAGCAGCGGCTGAGGAAGCCGGGGGCTCCAGGAGGTTCAGGGGGGACCTCATCGCTCCCTGACGGGAGGTTGCAGTGAGGTGGGGCCGGTCTCTTCTGCGGTGTCTGCAGGGAGAAGCAGAGAAAACGGCCTTAAACGGCGACAGCAGAGGTTCAGATTGGCAAAATAAATCCACTGTTCAAGTGGTCAGATATTGGAATAGTTTGCACCGTCCCTGGAGGTGCTTGAGAGGTGTCTGGATCTGGCGCTGAGTGATGATTGAATTGTTAAGGCTGGAAGAGACACTGAAGATCACCAACTCCAGCCATCCACTCAGCGCTGGCACTGCAACCGCTAAACCACATCACCCAGTGGCAGATCCAGAAACCTCTTAAATACACCTTTGGTTTAGGGGTTAAATATTTTGAAAATTCTATGAATATCTGCCAAAAGGGCCAATGGAATTTGGCCGTCCCGTGGGAGCCGTCGTGGTTCACTGATGGCTGGTGCTGAGGGGAGCCTGGCACTGCTGGCTGGCTCCGAGCTGGATGGACATGGGACGGCTCCCCAGATACCTCCCAGACCAGGGGTAATTTGTGTCCCCACAACTGCAGATGTCATCCCATCACTTGGAACTGGGTGGTCTTTAAGTTCACTTCCAAGCTAAACTGATGTGTTATTAACCATGAGGAGTTGCCTTCCATTGGAAAGCTCTCAAGGGGAGAAGCTGCTCTAGTTGTTTATCAATAACTTTGGGAATAATCTCATTTTGCCTCTGACCTTATGCTCTGAGAAGAGTGAAGGTAAAGCAGCATCCATGACCATACTAAAGGGCAGGCTCTTTGAGCAGGAAGCTCTGTTTGCAGTCATGAACAGAAAGTTTACCTGCCCGTGAGCCAAAAAATTGTCCCATAAATGTGATGAATGCAGCAAAAGTAGCAGTAAGATCAGGTTGTGTTTCAAGACAATGAAAAAGTAGCCTTTTAAATATTCCAAGCAGAGCTCCATTTTAGCTTGAATATTTAGACCACAGACTTGCCCTGTTCTTTGTTTCCTTTTTTGTTATGTTGGCTATATGTGCATGCAGAGAATCCTTTGTGTGTTGTTTCCTCTTAGTGAATAGAATGTCAATTAATAGTACTAGTATTTGAAACAGAAGGGCAGCTAAAGGGGAAAAAACCCCTACATCTTCAATGCCAAATTTCCTAGGTTTATGTTTATAATATATGATAGTAACACCCTGCCACTTAGCAATCTCCCTGTCCTTTCTACATATGCAGAAATCAAATTTCACCATTCTACTGAGAGACATTCAGATGTTATCCTTATTTTACAGATGAGAAGACTGAGTCATTGAAATCAAAGTCTCTGGTTATGTCATGAACAAAGCAGCACAGTGAAAAAGCCCAGCCCAGGTTTCTTGATTCCTTGTTCTATATCCATGTATTTTTCCATCTTCCTTTAATCAGCAGCTATCAGAAAATATCACCAAAATGGTTTGTATTCATTCTCAACAGCAGATGTGGTATGAAAAATGGTCAAACTACCTGATGGAATGTAATTTTTATGGTTTGCAAGCCCCCAAAGTAGTGTCTAGTTCTGGGGCTGTACTTCCCATATCTGTAACTTCCGTATCTGAAATAATAAAGTGGTCATTAATGTTTTGAGGTGCCTCTGAATTATTGTTAGGTTACAGTTATTTTCCTTAATTTTCCCATTTATTTAACACACTGTGCAATGAAAGGGGTCAGAGTCTATTAATTCATTTTTGTTCCTCTGAGAAAGATAAGACAACTGTCATGGGAGCAGTCACACTGAAGTTGCAAACAGGATGGGCAACTAAAATTCACTTTCAAATGACATGGCATTTTCTTTTCTTTCCATTTCAACCAACACATGTGTGAGTGGTCTCGCTGCTTGCAATTTGACGTGCCTGATATTCTGCACATGAAAAGCTTCAGAGTAGAAGGTATGAATTACAGGAAGGGATGTTGCACACTCAGGATGTTTATGGTGGTGCAGTGGAGACTAAAGTTAAAATAAAAAGGCCAAGCACATAGAAATTCCTAAGACATTAAAGGACTCTTGAGGCAGAAGTGGGGCATTATCCCTCCCTGCTCCTGCTGTATCTACATACTGCTTGATAAGCAAATATGTTATCTTTAGGCACACAGGAACTGAGGTCAGAAAATCTGTCCCAATGTGGAAAATGTGTTATCTTTTTCTCTGATGAGCAGTTTAGGAATGTTTGAGCTAATGTTGCAGCAATGGCAAATGTAACATTCATCTTACTTTCTTTTAGACCTTGTTCTCAGATTTTCAATTCAATCATGCAATTACTGCTTTTTTGGTGCAACTTCATTAAAATTTTGACCTTGAGTGGCTTCAGCAGCACTTGGAATTGCCTTTCAATTTTGAAGCATTTGCAGGTTTGATTGTAGTAGCTGACTTATTCTAATCCTTTAAAGACTGTCCTTTTTTCCATATCCCTGTGCAAAAATGAATAACTTAATTTTTACAGTCATTTCTTCTGTTCTTTTAGTTTTCATGTGATAGTTTCTGGCAAATCTTTCAAAGCTCTTTCAGGCTGAATCACTGATGGGTGCATATTGGCATTGTGAGTTCAGAATCAATAGAACCCTGGCACTGCATGCAGTGTGAAATTCCAGGGGGTTATACTATCCATTTCAGTTTAAGGAATACTGAAAGTAGTTGGAATAATAGTGGCTGAAATTAGTCAGGTAGAAGCTTGTGCATTTGATGACCCAGATGCAAAAAGAAATGCTCAGAAAATATCTAAGCCACTGATAGATCTGGAGAGGGTGTCAGAGGAAGAAGCACCCACCTATTAATTTATTCCTTACCCTGCTTCCCATTGTTACAGTATTACATGCTGAGCTTGTCTGGACTCACTCTGAAATCTGGGGTAAGGTTTTTTGTATTCTAGCTCAAGAAAACAGCCCCCAGATTTTCTGTGAGACTACAGCTCCTAATTCCTTTGGTCGCTGAAGTACCTAACAGTAAAATGTTCTTGTGTATTCAACTTTATTTGTGTCAGAGTCTTGCTGAGTAAGAGCTAAAACAAGAAATCAGGGAAATTAAATGCATTTTTATATTTATGACCACGTGTAGGATTTTGAAAAATTATGAACAAGTATACAAAATGTTGCAAATCTGAAAGTGTAAGGGCTGTACTGTGACAGATTATAGTGGGTATTCTGTGGTGAATGTAACTGTCGTAGCTGATGGAAAGAAAATTGATGGCAAGAAAATTACTATAGCTGCCCAATATTCTTTCAAATGGGCTTTAACTGCACATTCTTGTTTATTATTCTTCTGCTGGGACAAATGCCTGCAAACTTTGGTGTTACTAATACATCTGTATGCATAGGATCTCATTTCTCAGCTCTGGCTCAAGTCCATTTGTATTTATCTGGGTAAATAATTCCTTAGATGAGAAGTTATTAGATGGTATTGCCTAAAAGAAAAGATGCAGAATCAAGCAATTAGTTTGTTCTTGGCCCAGTACGTTTATTAGTTACCTGGATGGTAGAATGGGAAGCATTCCTTTATCATTTGGATGCACCACTGATATGGTAGAGTACAAACATAGAATTCAGAATGATCCTGAAAGTTAGTCCAGGAGAATATGAGCGTAAATAGGGACTGATGCAAGAGAAATCATTTAGACTAGAACAATTCAGTGTGGAAAGGCATGACAGAGGACAGCTTGCTAAATAGCAGATAGAGCAGAAAATAATCTGGGATGTCACAAGCTGGGCATGAGTCAACAGTGGCCTGGTGTTGTGAAAAGAGAAGTGCCTGAGAGCAGGAACAGAGGGTGGGCTCTGGGACACACAGCCCCCCTCTGCTCAGCAGTGCTGGGGATCAGCCTGAGAAGATGCTGCCTGAGAAGGTACAAGCCAGCTGGGGAACATCTAGAGCAAATCAGAAGAAATCATGAGAAGATGAATGAAGAAAGTTAAAGAATTGGATTTTTTTTTTTTTTTTCAATCTAATGAAGAGGTAAATGAAGGGTGATAATCTGCTTTCTTTGAAACAGAGGTAATAAAAGATGATTGACGTGATTTTAATCAGGGAAGATTATTTGATTTCAAGGAGAAGATTATCAGGGGTAGAGAAGTAATAGTGGAATAGATTTCTGGGGAAACAATAAAACTATAGCATGGAGGTTCTGTGCCTGGGTGAGTGTCAGCCCAAAAAGACAGGTCTGATCAGAAGGACCCCATGACCTTTTGAGCTCTGTCTCAGCTCTGTGTTTCTGGCACTCTTACTTGTGCATTTTGGGACTATTGGCCAGAACAAGTGTTATTCACAGCAAGGGTTTCAGAACTGCCTTCTAAAATTAGACAGAATGTTCTAAGCAGTGACAAAAGATAAATGAGCTCAAGGGAAGACATGGTGGTCATGTGGCTGCTTGGTTGGCTGGCAGAAAGGATTTGATGCTTCAGTGCCTGACACCAATTCTGTCTCTGAGATCATCCTTTCTAATTAATAGTTTAGTAAGGGCAGGAGACCAACTTACACAGAAGGAAATTAAGTGAGAAAGAACATGCACATGTAACATGGGAACAGATCCACTCTTTTCCTATCTGCCATCCTGTGCCTGCCCACCAGTTTTCACTTCATAGAATCAGAGCTATGTCTTGTCTTAAGAAACATGTTCTCATACAAATTGGCATTCTTTCAGGGGTCAAAATAGGGATAAGTAAGTCTGTTCTCACCATATCTTGGTTTTTTTCAGTGTTTATGTATCTACTTATTTATTCTGTATCTACTTGTTTATTCTATGATCTATTCATCAAGCATAAGCTCTCTCTGAGTTTGGCAGTTGCTGTATTGTGTATGTGTGTGGATGTGTCTGGGAGGTTGAGCACACTCAAGACAGTAAACAAATAATAGTAAATTATAAAAGTTAAGCTCTTAGGCCACTTCTTGTGAAAGTGACTGCCTAACAGTGTGTGTCAAAGCTGCATCTGTTCAACCAAATGGAGATGCTCTGTGCTTAAGTTCTCACTGCATGTGTCATCACTGGCTATTTAATTGTGTTGCCACATGATCTGTGAGCCTGCAGGAATAAGGGGTAAACATACACCATAGTAGGCTGCTCCCTACCCCAAGAGCCCAAACCTGGTCCTGAATTTGCAACAGGAACTGAAGAGCAGCTGGATAATGTTTAAAACAATTTCCATGCTTGTTTCCCTCCTGTCCTGCTCTGATTTGGAGCAGTACCTTCCCCAAAGGAAAGACTAAGGGGAATCAGCTCAGTCACTTTTCTTAAGGTATAAATCCCATCACACTGAGTCATTGTACAAATTTGGCACTGGCTGTGCAGATTCCAGCATCTCCCTTTGCCTACAGCACAGTCTGATAATATTACTGAATCATTTGAAATTATCCAGAATTTTGATGTGATTATCGTCAATGGTACTAGGTAATATGATTTCAACAAGCTAAACACTGATATGGTAATCCTTATCTCTTCTAACACCAAACAATTTAATCTTATCACCATGTGCTGGTGAGATAATATATTTCAGTAGGGCTTTTAATGAATATTTTATTATTCCAAGTGGTGTTGAGATAGATCACTGATGTGAGTTGCAGTATTTTGTTAGCAATGCTGTGCATCTGACTGAGAGGACATTTTTTGAAGACTCTTAAATTACTTCTCAAATCTAAAACTCTGTCTGATTGATTCCTGCCTAGAAATGACCCCTTACGAGAAATATGAGAATACAGAATAAATTTTCAGTTGTTTGAGCACGAAAATATTTCTAAGTAACTTAGCACTGCTTAGATGTTTTTCTTTGTAGCAGTTTGAAGGTTGCTGCTTTTGAAAGATCAGTTGTCCAGGAAGTCTCCTTGGACAAAACAGAAGAAAAGCCAGTCATGCAAATTTTATTTTGTGCAGAGCTCCTTGGCAGAGAACAGGAGAGTCCCTGGTAACTGCCTCACTGCCTTTGGAAAAAGCAAGAATTAAGAGCAGGTTGTAGTGATGATGGGGAAGGTTCTCAGAACAAAGACAGAAAATTGGTCTGAAGCATTTGCTTCCCTAAGTTATTGTAAGATGTTTGCTTAGGATGTGAAGAGTGGCTTTGCCTGCAGTAAGAACAAGATTTGTCAGGAATAGTTCCCCTTTCCCAGACTGCGTGTAGACTTTTTTCTCCAGACTGCCACCTGCTCTCTCTACATTTCCTGGCAGGCCTGGGTCTAACAGCCTCGCTACATTGCCTGAATTCCCTGCAGAGGTTTGGTACAGGCAATGTGCTGCCTTTGGCCAGCCATTCCCATTCCAAAGGAAAGTAAACTCGAGCCAAAGAGAACCTTAGAAATGATGGTTACACTGTCCTGCTCACAGAAGAAGGGAGGACAAAGAAATGGATTTCCAGCAGCAGCAGCAGCAGCAAAAATCTAATATTGATTTTATGAATGTACTTGATAGCTGGAGCTAATTTAATCCAAATTTTAATGTTCTGCAGTATTTTGGCATTTACCTACCTGAAAATCCCTCCTTTATCCCAATGCCTTCTAGCTGCTGTTCCAAGCAGCTTGTAGAGGGAGTGGGCACTAACAAGTTGTGTTTTAGGATGACTTTCTCCAGTTTGCTTTCCTCTCTCCCCAGGGTCAAAGATACTTTTGGTGTGGCATGGATGCTGTTGGGGCTGCACCATAAGGGCCCTTATGTGAGTCTGGCACAAGGAAGTGATGGCTGTGTGAAGTGATTCACTGTGTTGAGAAGCTGTGGTTCCATTTCCCACCTAGGAGTAACAACCTGTTGATTCTGCTGCTAAATTTGCCTCTCCACCCTTCAATTAATCTACTCCTACCAAGTTCAATATGGAGTAAATTATAGAGTCCTATTCAGCAGCACCAAGAAAAAAAATCAGTTCCTGGATTGCTTCATCTGTTTTAGAAGACCTAATTCATACTGAAATAATGTTTAGGCAAACAGCAACATTTCTTTCCATAAGAAAATGTATTTGGAGAAGAGCTTTAGCAGTGTGGTTGTTACTGAACTCTACGGTGTTCCTTCCTGTTTTGGCTTGGAGTTTACTGCCTTGGCAATTCCAATGGCTTGGAAAGCCCCTGGGCTCACCGGCTGCTTCACCATAGACCCTACCTTGTCCTCCCATGAAACAGGGCCTCTGCTCCTGCCCAGATGAATGAATTGAAGTGGGATTCTGCAGGGACAGCGGGAGTCCCCTGCCACAGTTTCAGACTGTAACACTGTGAAGCTCCTGTATTCCAGCACAGAAGGAGGGCGAGGAGATAAATGACTCCAGTGTTTGTTTGTTTGTTTTGCCTAAAGAAGGTTCTTTGTAAGCGTATTCCACATGAGGATTCTTCTATCCACGTAAATAGATCCCTTGTGTCTGAATTTAAGTCTCTGTATATTGTTCCTTGTGCAATGGCTTAGAAATACTTTGGAGGCATTATCTGGGAGCTTTTGTGGCTTCTCTCACATATTTCCTCTGCCTCCCTGCTCCTACACATCCATGCACACACAGTGAGAGATGCAGGGTCAGATTCTGATCAGACTTGTGCTCATTTTACATACATAAAATTCTCTTTTTGCACTTTTTTATTTTCTGAATTCCACCCATAAATCACTTTTGGACCCTCTCGGCAGCTCTTTGTAAACATTAGCCCAACAAGAGCTGTGCTGCTGAGGTCCTCAGTCTCCAGAAGGAGTGATAACTGGCCAGATTTGGAGCTGAGAGCTTTTAAACACAAGCACCAGCCCATCTGTGGCCAGTGTCCCTGCCTGATAGGGTTGTTTTGTGAAGTTGTTGCTACAGAATTACAGCAGTGCCATTTATGCTTGACACTGTGGCTTGCATTGCAAGGACAGCCCTAACAAATCGCTTGCATCTGTCAAAAGCAGGTTTCCCATTTGGGTTACTCTTCATTAAAAGCTCTGACTGGTGGCATGGAGCAGGAAAAGAAAGGCCAGATGTTTCTCCTTGAGCATTTTCTGATTGTGTCTCCCTTAAAAGTTAACTATTCCATGGTTCCTTTGGCTTCATGTTTTTATTTAATGTCAGTGTTGTGAAGCCTTCAAGATTAAAATCTAAGAAAGCATTTTCTAGCTTTCCTAGCAGAACACATTTCAAATGACTATGAGCTGCAAAAGAATTAGGCTTTACCCCAGAGAAAAAGGATATGTTCTCCATTTAAGAAAAAGTAACTTAATTAATCAAAATTACTATTATAAATTGATCTGGTTTTAACGAGCAAGTAACAAGAGGTCCCTGCATGGACTGTGTGAAGGTGATTGATGTGAGGCCATCTATCTGTGTGAGTCCTTTCTGTGGTATCTGGAGTTTTGGAAGTCAGAGACACAAATCATGCAGGTGCTAAAAGTCTGGCAGTGGCACTCTGCCTGCAGAGCCAATCAGTTATCCAGCCCCTCCAAAGTAATCAGGAATATGCTCTGCAATTAGGCCCCCAGTGTAGCTGTCAGCAATGAGCACTGGCTCAGTTCTTGAACCACTGAGTGTAAAATAATAGGTAAGCTCCTCATGGTGAGTAATTTGACACTGTGGGCAGCAACATGAAGGATTGTAGCCCCCTCATGAAATCCATTCTGTCCAATCTGGTGTCTTCTAGATCTACATTTATTTACACTTTGGCAAGGACACAGATTTCTTTCTTCTGGAAATTCAAGGCCCAAACTAGCAAGACATCTAAATATTTCTGAAATAAATGAGATGCAATATAGCATGTAGGAATCCTTCAGATACATTTTGTGGTAATGCTGGATGATAATTTATATTATGTCCAGAAGAGCCCTCCAGAGGGTAATTCTCCTGTACCCCTGCACAGTGAACCAGGCACAGCAGCCACCAACCACCTGAACACGTAGCAAAACAGCTTCAGTCAAGCACTGAGCACATGATCTATGAGCTTTTCAAGGCAAACCCTTCAGTCTTGGTACTCTCCAACTCACATTCAGCAAAGAGAAACATCTAGGTCTCTTGTTTTCTGGGAATTAATGGCTTCCAGTGTGGCTGCTAATCAGCAGGTCACAGCATTGCTAATAGAGTTTCCACTGGTTTCTTTGCCACAACTTCGGTTTCAAGTGTGAAGGTTCCTGTCTCAAGTCAGCAGTAGTGAGCCCTCAGTGGTTTGAAATCCTGTGGTGAGTGGCCTGGTATAAATGGCTGTGAGCACTGTGTGTGATGATACCCATGTGTGCATAAACTGGGTTGCCACTGTGCTGTTGAGGTTGAATGGCTTGTTCAGTGAAGAAATAAAAAACAGAAAAGTTTGGAGAGCCCTGGAGATTCTCCTTTGCCTAGCTATGGTGATGCAGCACCTGCTTTTGTGTCCAAGATTCCCACCTCCAAGGTGTTTTACCCTGGATCGAAGCTGGTGGCTGTCACAGGAGCCCTTTGAAGCTTGTTCTGCTACAGGAAATTAAAAAGAAAGGAGCAGCCAGTGCCTTGGCTGGGCTGAGCATGAGATACTGGCTTTCCACCAGCAATACTGGTTCTTCTTCTTAGTATGACAACATCCTGCTCAGCCTACCAGGACTGGAGCCTTGTCTTTTCTCAGGTGATTCCTGGGGCAGGATTTTCAGCCAACCTGCACCCCACTGCTCAAGGGGGTATCAAGGCTGTGTAACTAGTGTGAAAAGAAATTGTGACAAGTCCTGTCATGGCAGCACTTCAGCTGTATAAATTCAGCTGGTGAGTGGGTGGGGGAGTGGATGGAGGTGGGGGGTTTCCATCTGAAGTTTCATTTAAATACTGACATTTGCCCGTTATTACTGTACAGTGACATCTAAGCAAACTCCAATATATTGCCTTTCCACACCTGAAAAAATAACTACTGTAGTTCAGACCTCAGGGTAGTAAGTGCTGGCTGCTTCTTACTTTTCAGTGGTAATTCTTTATCTGCTAAAAGGCAATGCCATGAACCTCAATCAGTTAGTGCTTAAACAGTGCTTTGAAATGATAAGACACTATCTACCTTTTAAGTATTATAATGTTTCTATAACATATTCTAACAAGTACGTGCTTCTGTATACAGCTGCACCCTCAGTGGTAGGCCAGAAATGCTTCCTAAGGGGAATAATCTGTGAGTTTCTGTCCCCATGGCACAAGGAAATCAAGAAAAATCTTCATCAGTTTGAAATTTATAGTGTGTATACCTTCAGAGCATGGATAGCCCAGCTAAGGAAAGCAGAGTAGAAATAGCTGCCAAAACCCCCCAATATTTGGTGTAGTGCAAAACCTCTGCACGATCTGATCACAGTGTAGAGCAGGGCTGGAGGCAGATGAAGCAGGTATAGCATCATTGATTTCCAATGTCCAGCCCAGGAGCTCCTAGCTGCTAAGAATGTGCTGTGCACATTATAGATGTTCTTTTATTTCGATGCATTGGAGACAAGGATGAATCTGACTTCTTCATTTTGCTCTTCAGCTTGTGCTGCCAGTGGTGATTAAATGCCTTGCTAAATTAATAAGTCATAATGTTTTTGGGCTGGGGCCAGGGAGCTGTCACTGTGTGCTTTGCACGTGAGCATGGCAGATAAATTATCCTGGGGATAGAGTGACAGCTCCAAAGGCTGCAGTGAAATGCAATCTGGATTGGACACAGGACAGCCAGTCAGGCCATCTGCAGGAAGGAGCACCCAAAAAGGTAACTGGCTCAATTTGGGTAATCCCCAGCAGCCTCAAAAACTCAAAGCACCCTGCCTGATGGCATGTGGGAGCTTACATTTGGTGAATTTGAGAGTTGTGACAGTGGCACTGAAGTTTTACAGTGATGGAAAGTGGTTAGGAATAAAGATATTTAATTTTTCTGTTTTGTCTACTTTAGTCCTAGGTTTTTCCTTGGCTCACCAGATCGGCGTGGCATGTGGATTAGCCAGAGCTGTCACAGAACAGGGCTCTCTGCCATGGCCCTTGCATGTAGCTTTGCAGACCTCAAAGGGTGCCCTGGCCATGCAGCACCAGCCCTTTGGTGTCTCTGTTTCTGAAGCCAGCAGAAAAATGACCCTGTGAGAGCAGTCTCAGGGCACAGCAGCAGCTCAGAGAAGTTGGGAGGATGGGATGGGACATGGGTAGGACTGCAGGGCTGGGATAGGGGTCTAGTTAGTGACACCCCTGCCAAGCTCTTGGCTTGTTTCAGCTGTAATCCCACACTCACTCATGCCACTGGCTCCTGTCCAGTCCTCGCCCTGTCTGGGGCTATCCATGTCTCACATCTCAGCTCCCACCTCCATCCCAGAGACAATGAGGATGGATGGGGAACCACTGACCAGCTGGCCCAGGAGCATGGGCTCACAGAGCTGCAGAGAGGCCATGTGCAGCCACAGAGGGTCAGCACAGCAGCAGACCATCTTTTAGGAGCTCAAAACAGCTTTAAAGAACCATCTCAGAACTAAATGCTTGGTGCCACCTGCAGAAATAAAAGGAGAACTACTCATGCCTGTTTGCTGCTTCTCTGACAAACAGTTCCAGAGAGAAGTAGTACAAGCACAAAGCTGTCCTCTACATTCAGATTTCATCCTACTTTCATGGGACTATTTTCCTTACAAGCCTCTGATGCAGTACAGCCCTTCAGAAATCATCCACTTGAACACACTGCAGAGTTGAACACTAGAAATGAAGCAAGATGCAAGCCTGTGTGTGGCGACTAAATGCATGATACAGCACAGAAGAATGCTATGTAATATCTGATCTGGAATTTGGCTCCAGTGGGCTGTGGCACAACAGATTAAGTCAGGAATTATGAATACTTCATGTGAGGAGGAGGGTGCATTGACTTCAGACTTAGTTAAAGCTGGTGGTTTGCTTACCACTGGCATCTTGGAAATTGAATAAAAAGACCAATTACCACCTCTTTCTGTAATGAGAGGTGAGGGTGGATGTTTCTCTTTGGTTTCCCAGCCAAAAAACAATGGGCTGTGTGTCAAAGATTGTACTTGCAAAGGCAGAGGGTAGAGGATTTGTTGTTTGTGTGTCAGTAAGAAAAGGAGTCATCTAATGCACTCCTGAAACAGCAGAGGGAGAGACTTGGGTGTAATGACCCTGGTTTGGAAACCGTGAGTAGGGCTGCTTGGTGCTCTTCTGTGTTCAAGGAAACAAGGTTCAGTATCATTAAAAATCTAACTTTTTTTCAACCTCTCTTTCCAATGGGAGCAATCTAGTGAGGCCCTGGTTAATACCTGCTATAAATCAGCTGAACTTTTCTGACTCAAGGTCCCCACCCCTTCAGTTATCACTCCTTCTCATGTACAAACATTAAAGCAAAACTCAATTAGAAGTGAGCTAGAAGAGCACAATTAAAAGCTTGCTTCACCTCCCAAATGCTCTGAGCAGAGCAGATGGGACATTCTGAGGGGCTGCAAGGTACCTCCTTCAGCAGGAGTCAGATCCAGGTTTAGATTTAAGCATCTCCTGCGCCCCAGGAATTCCAGACACACTTTTGGCCATGGCTTGTTTCTGCCCAAAGCAGTGACAGACTGGATGGGGTGCTTCTGGCAGAGAGGCTTCCTTGACCATTTCAAAGGATTGGTTATACCCAGGACCTGCACAGTCTCATATTTATGCCTTATTCTCTTGCCTGAGCAAGGTCCCTGCCCTGAAATGGGACAGGGACATGTTTTCCTTAAAGAAATGCTACTGCAGCTGGTAAATCCAAAACTCCTTTACCTAAAACCAGGGCTGCTTTTTTGTTTGTTTGTTTGTTTGGTTTTTTGGTGGGGTTTTTTTGGTTTTTTTTTTTTTGTTGTTGTTGTTGTTTTTGTTTTTGTTTTGTTTTGTTTTTTTCATGAAATGATCTTGGTTGGCACCCAGCACATCTTGATGTCTTGTTCCACTGCTTTACAGGGTGGCTTTCACATCCTGGAAATTTGGTATCTCTCTACAATGAAAAATAAACTCATATTAGGACAGTTCTAGGTGGTAGTTTATGTCAACTAGTGTAGAAGAGTGTATTGAAAACCAGTATATACAATATTTATATCTATGCATGTATATTTTGGATTGGATATCAGGAAAATTTTTTTCACTGCAAGGGTTGTCAGACATCAGAAAGGGCTGCCCAAGGCAGTGGTGGAGTCACCATCTCTGGAATTCGGAAAAAAACATGTGAATGTGGCACTTGGAGACATGGATTAGTGATGAACTTGGCAGTGCAGGGTTAACAGTTGGACTCATCTTAGAGGTCTTTTCCAACCTTAAAAATTCCAACCTCTATGATTCTCTGATATCCTCCAGGCATCTGGTGAAAACGAAAAGGTGGCAAAAAGCTTTCATTACTTAAGTCTGTTTTTCCTATTTTGACAAGATTGTTTATGTCAATATTATTTCAGTAATATTTCAAAACAGGCACCTGAATTATATTGAAGCATTTTATATCTTCATTAAGATGGGGGGTTTTTTTAGGACCACTAAAATGCAACCTTTCTCTTGCCTCAAGACTTAATAATTATACAACTGAAAATGGAAATTATTCTGAGAAGGGCTATAAAGACATCTTTGGGGTGGTAGTATCAATTTTACAAATACACAATGAAATGCTGTTGCTATTTTTAACAGTCTGCCTCAGCTAAAAAAGGAAAAATATCAGAAGACGTAGAAAATGTGAAGAGGAAGTACTGCAGAGTGAACCCAGAGGCTTGCTTAGAGAGGAAATGACTCAGGCAGTCACTAAGTAAAGGCAGCTGCCTATTTAAAGAGGAATTCAAAGAGTTAAAGGAGAAATTCGCAAACAAAACATCCTCAGCAGAGAGTGGATGGCACGAGGATGCACTTAGAATAAATGTGTCTGAGTGAAACCACAGGTTTGCCCTAGGTGGCAGGGATAAAACATCCACAGCCATGGGCAGGAATCAGAAGCCACAGGACAAACCCTTCCAGCCTCAGCAGATACTGGTGATGTGGGCACTGTTGTGCCGTGGTCTGAGTGAAGGAATCCCTCTGGCAACCAGGACATGAGCCCTTGCCCAGCTTGATGGTGAGGGTGGGCTGAGACATACTTGAAGAACATCCAACTGCTCTGGCCTTCATCCTTCCTTCCTTCAACAGGGTTCTGTTATAAATATTTGATCAGTCAAAATCTCCGACAAAAAGTTTATTAGAAATTTGACAGATACAAAGAAAATAAAGGCCACAATTAAAAGGGGCAGTTCTGAGCCCGGGGTCAGAACTGGGTGAACAGGGATCTGGCCTCTAGCAGCGTCTCCCACAGTTCACAAAGTCTGTTTTTGCAGGGCTTGTTTTTGTACTGTTCTCTGGGGTGAACAGGGAGTTGCTCCATCTTCCTTTGTCCTTTTTTCTTGAATATTTATGGAATCTCTTTTCATTGCTGCTTGTCCACTGAAGAGTTTTCCAGGAATAGGTGATTTCTTGATTAGCTTTACTGGAAGCAGGTATTGAGATGCACACACCTGGCAGTGCTGATAAGATCTGTATGGGGTGGGTGGTCCTCTGATGGTGCTGATCACTGGGTCGTTGGCTGAGCAGTCTTCTTTCGAGGTCACACTTCCCCTTCTGGGGCTGTCCATTGTCCTCTCAGTGATTGCATTGAGGCATCCTCCCTGTCTTTTGTTGATGTCCTTGCAGTGGGTCTTTGCCAGGACATGTCCCAATGCCAGTTGTCTGACCAGGATTATTTTTATACTGCTTTACTTTTTATGACATGAATTCTACCACTATACTGGTAAGCTTTATTATCATATTAATTTTATAACATGAATTACTTTGCTACATTTATAACAGTTCCATCTTCTTTTTTCTCCCTTTGAAGGCCACTTGCAAGCCCAGTCTGGAGGACCTCCTGTTGGGAAGGCATGGCTCCTTTTTCCAGCTTGTGAAATGGGGACTCACTGGGATCTGCTGGCAGAGTTTGTGTGTGTGCTGCACACTCTCTGTATGAGAGGTGCACTAGCGTCCCCAGCATCTTCAAGGTAGGCCACAAGGCAGCATTTCAATCTCCCAGGGTCTACCTCTGAATGACTCTTTTTCCTTCTCACCAGATACTGTGGTTAACTAGCTGGAACAAAGGGAAAACAAAAGCCCTTCCTCCCATTCACATCCAGTACCTGTGATTAATGAGCAAAATAACTTCTCTCTTAGCAAGACAGCAAATAAAATATTCCCACCATTGCTTGTTAATAAAATAAAACCTTGTAATAAATCATAGCCTGTAAGATGTGTTACAGACAACATATCAGCAGCTGTTTGGGAGAAGCAAAGGCTGGTGTGACAGTTCAGTGTCCTGTTGGTGGTGACAGTCCCTGTGGTCCCTGACTGCACAACCAGGTCTAGTGGGAGGGAGCAACTTATATCCACTTATGGAGTCTCACCTTATCATGTGTAACTGCAAAGCTTTTACACAGTTGTTGTTCACATCTAGTGAAAATGTTATTATTCCTTTAAGAAGCTTCCCAGCCACGGGGAATGAGAAAAACAGAGAGGATGTGACACACTGAACTCAGGCTGTGGAAAAAATCTCAGTTATGGCACTTCTCTATTCGAGTTTCTGTGTGTTGGGGGTTAGGTTTTTTTTCAGAGAATTTTTTCGCATTTGTTGTCAGGGAGATGGAAAATAGCGATTAAGAGACAAAAGAGTGCCTTGACAGACCCTTGAAATGGTTCTAGGGGAGAGAGGAGACCCAGGCTGTTTTGTCAGTTTCTTAACTGGGCGTGGTCACTCTTTGCCCGGCTTTGGAGGGGAGCTGGCTGTGGGTTTTGGGTGCTGGGTTTTCTGCTGCTCGGGGAGAACGCGGTGCTGCCGTGTTGCTGCCGGCCCCGGGCGGGCGGCAGGGCCGGCGGGAGGCAGCGGCGGCCGCGGGCAGCGCCGGCCCTGGCTCACAGTACCGGGGGCTTCCCTTCGGGGCGGCAGCACTGAGCGTAAAAAGCGTAAAAAAGGGTAGAAAGTGTACGAAGTGTACAACGCGTACAAAGCACGGCCGGGAGGCGGAGACGCGCAGTTTTGGGGTTTGATTTCTGGGCTGCAGCGCCGCTTTTGATAGGCAGGTGGCAGCAGCGAGGCGCTCCGCGGGTGCAGTGCCGCTTTTGGCCCGCGGGCGGCAGCACCGAGCCCCGCGGGCGGCTGCAGTACCGCGGGCTGCCACCGGGTGGCAGCAGCGATCCAGGGCCCAGCTAAGAGCTCGGCCTTGCGGCGACACAAAACCGCTGAACACGTGGAGCCACTGCTGTTGCCTTCACAGAAATCGTATTTTCCCCCGTTTTCAGGCCCTTTATTATTTCATTTATATAATTTCTATGTACAAAAGTTGTATTTGTTTTTTCAAGCCCCTGTGTATCTGTATTTGTATGACTAAGAGAAAAAAATGTGACCCAGAGAGATAAAAAAAAAATCTGTCTAAGAACCCTGAGTACAGGACCAGAGATGCCATCAGGCCCCACTCCCTGTGCCCAGCAGGCACAGGAGGCACAGGAGGCCATTGTCTGATTCTCTTTGGGCATCACCTCCTGCCCAGGGCTTCCTCACAGCCCCTTAACCAATGCAAAGGGACAGCAAGGGTCGCTGATAAGAGTTTATTCTGTCATGCTCGTGACAAATTCCTTCAGCAAGTTCCTTCACCTGGGGCCCCTGCCCACGGAACACCTCAGTGGTTGTTTGTGGAGCAGCACTGGTCAGTCTGGAGGGGAAATGACAGTCGGTCAGCTCCTGGAGAAATGGGCTGCTGGACAGAGGGGAGTCCACTGAGAGTGAGCAGCAGGGGAGGAGGGGAGGATGAGGGGGAGGAGGAAGAAGAGAGGAAAGAGGAAAGGGAAGAGGAAAAACCAGCTTGGTGGGGGGGTTTATACCGGGAAAGCACAAGGCTAGGAATGGGACAGAGAAAAAACAGAAAATACAGGGATAAGAAAAAGGAGAGAGGAACAGCAAGTGAGACAGGAAAAGGGAGCAGGACAGAGATAAAGAACCTTAGAATAATTTAGGTTGGAAAAGAACTTTGAGATCATCAAAGTCCAACCATTGACCCCAGCACTGCTACATCCATCACTAAACCACTTCACTTAAATAGAGTGAAGCAGGGAAGTTAAGAGTAAGGCTAGTGAGAGTAAAGCCTGAAGAGCACAATAGAAATTTTTAAGTGGTGGTTTTAAAGGAGGGACAAGTTTTGGTGCTTTGTTTTGGTTTTTTATCTCCTTGTAATAGATTAAATGATTCTTAATGGTACACTTTAATATTAGATTTAGGAAGATTCAGGGGTTTGAAGCTCATTTTACAGCAGAATCTTGCTAAGCTCAGGAAAATGTGATAGAAACTGATATTAGTTGCAGGGAATATTTCAGGGTTATTTCTTAGGAAGGTATGAATGTGTATTTGCTTTGTGACTACTATTACAGCTAATGTTACAGCTGAGATTAGGATTAAGGAGTTGACAAAAGCACAGAACAGAAATTAGGGCAGGTTGTTTCAAAGTCTGAACAATTCATATTGCTAAACAAAATTAACAGATATCAAAATTATTTCTTTTGTCTTGGATTAGTTTGGTACAAAGGAAGATTTGGGTACTTGTTTGATTTTGTGGTTTATGTGTTTGGAGACAGTACCTATGTTAAAAAAAACAACAACAAAAAAACCAAACCAACAACCCCCCCCAACAAACAAACAAACAAACAAACAAGCAAACCACCCCCCTCCCACATCTTATATTTAACCAGTCTCAGGTTCCAGGCTCTGTGCTGTCTGGTGTTGGGGAGGACGAGGCAGGAAAGCCTTACAANGAGGCAGGAAAGCCTTACAAATATGATTTCCTGGCAAAACATTCTGAGAATATGAAACCTATGAGTGAAATAGAATTGAAAGCAAG
>VZUA01020881.1:19805-36913 GCA_013401035.1 Horornis vulcanius | reverse complement strand
GGAAGAACGTGTGGACAGTTTTGCTCAATCTTTGTGGGTTTGTGAATTTGGAGATGGTGGTTTGTAAGGGTTCAATTTAATTTTAATTTCTCTGTGGGGTTCATGAGGAACAAGTCATGTGAAGATGGAGCTGTGAAAACAGCATTCAGCAGTGAGGGTGCTTCCATAGGGGGCAAGGGCAATGTCACCACTGGGAGCTGGCTCTGGTTAAGTGAATCAGTCAGGAAGAAGCATGTATGAGAAAGGCCAAATAAATCGGGTTTGTGATAAGGAAGATGGCAAAAGATATGTCCTGAACAGAATTTTGGAGATGATAACAGAGGAAGAAAAGGAAAGAGTGGAAGAAGTGTTACAAGAGCAAAACAAAGAGGTTTCAAAACAGGCTCAGTGTTTGCTGGCATCCCCAGCCCCAGTCTCCTGCTGGAAGCTCAGGTCACTTGTTCCTGATGCAGGGCCAGAGCTAGCCCAGGGCACAGAGAACCAAGTGGCTTTTGTGTTACGGCCAGGGGCAGTTCTATGCTTGCCTCTTACTCCAGGCAGGCTCAGTCTGGGAGAGAACATCTGGCTTTTCTTCCCATGCTTTGGGGTGCTCAAGGTTTGTGGTATTTGATTACTCAGGCTTCTCACTGCCCTCCTTACAAGACATCTGTTGTTAGATACAGATCTCTCTCCTCTTGTGGCATTTTGCCACAGAACCAACACAACATTTTGGCTATTTTCTTTATTTTACGGATGAGAGAAGCCCTGTAATGACCATGGTTACATCTACAGCTCTTCCTTTCTTCTTGTCCTTGATTTTCTCCTTTTGGAGCCTAATTGTGAAGAGAAGGCATCAGATCAAGCCATGCAGTAATTAAACCCATGTCAAAGATTAAATGAAAGTGTTTAACCCTATTTGAACGTGCTACTCCAAATTTCATGGGCTACATTTTGTATTTGGGAAGGAAACTGACTGTGCTTGGCTGAAGCAAATGATAAATTTTTTAGAATTTTGGGATGTATATGAATAGCAGGGACTTGGATCACATAAAGCAGATATATCTAGCAGGGGGAAAAATCACATTTTTGATGGTTTTAATATCTACTAAACCTATTTTGTTAAACAGTACTTAAAAACACATTTATCATAAGTTGCTTATTAAGATGCGTGTCACATGCACCGTCATGCTGATCAGCCTGAAAAAGAGCAGTTTCTCAGCTGATAATCTGCTGTGCCACAAGGTCAGGTTAGAAGTCAAGACTCCAGGGATTAAATTGTGGTCCGTTTGAAATTGATAGGCATCTTGCCAATCACTTTGGATTTGGCTCTGTTTTGCTGTTTCACATGGGTTCTGTTCTTGATTCTTATCAGTGATTTGCTGTGGGACTTGAGCAAGATTTTAACTCTTCTGCTCTTTTACGTTTTCCAGCAGTTTTTCAAACCCCTATGAACTGCATGTAACACAGCAAGATCAACATATAAATACATTAGATGTAAATGTAATGTTAAAAACTTTGAGATGATCAATTCCTCTGATTTCTTTCTTGATACACTGATTTTCTGTTCAGGATTGTGGGTAGGAAATGCCAAAGAAGCTTCCTACTTGGAGAAATACCATTCTTGTAGGAGGATATTTTTCGTTCTGTTGGTAGCTTTCTGAACTGTTTTCCATAGGTTCTGTGAGCCAACCACCTTTTTAGGTCAGCAGCGGGGTTGAGAGACTAGAGCTTAAGAACTTAATTTGGTGCCTGATGCATGTCTAAGGATGCTGATGGGAAAGGTGTGCAAACTGGCCTGCATAGCAGCATGTTTTCTGCAGGCATTGTAGGACACAGCAAGCACCACTTGTGCAGAGAACCACTGCCATGCTATTCCCTAAGAACTGCAAATCTTATTTCTCCAGTTACACTTCTTGTGTCTAAGACAATCCATTTGCCTGCTGTGGAAAGGAGCATCCCTCTTCCTTCACACCAGCTTGGGCTGCAGGCCACACTGCTCCTGCAGCCAGGCATCCAGTGTCCTTGCTTGGAAAGTTGACTGTTGTTGTGGAAAAGAGAGCCACCAAAACTGATATGGGGCTGGTGGAAAGCAGGATCATCTCAGGGGAGCATGATGTGTATTGTGACATGAAATCCTGCTCTCAGCATTGTGGTGAAATTTAGACTCCATTTTCTATGCCTGAAATCAAAGGAAGATAAACACTTGAATATCTTTGACTGTATTTGTGCTGCTGGAAGCCTGACTATATCCTTGCAGCCGTGAGGAGCAATCCCTCATTCCCAGGTGAAGGTGTGTAAACTGGCCCTTGTCCAGACACCAGCAAGAGGGGACATGTCTGGGCTTTGCATGATTACCCTGAGTAGAGATGAGCAACTAGAATGGGCCATGTCCTGGTCATTCCAAGGGGATGCTGCACTGCTGATGGGTGAGCTCTTTTTCCCAGAACAATGCAGCCTTGGTCATCTTAATTACTATATTGTGGTGTTCCCTGAAATAGGCCTGGATATTGTCTTGGAAGGCACAATTGGGCCAGGAAGCTTGTTGGAAGTTCAACAATATGGGCTGTGCCCAAGTTCATGTCCTGGCCCTGTTTAGTTCCATGGTGCCTGTGTTTCATTCATGGCCAAGGATGTCATTACTTCCCAGTACCTTTGGAGTTCAGTGTGGTGCTGAGCCACAGCCTGACAGATGCTGTTGCAGTAGTACAACACAAGGTAAGTGGCAGGCAGGAGTACATAGGGTGTTTCCATGTTGTAAAACCCTGCTGGAGCAGTGTTGGAGATTGACATAGGAAGGAGGAGCCAAATTTGTAATGGTTCCTTTCATGCTTTTCTGTGGGAAATCAACTGGACTGTGCTAACTTTTGATGCTTTTGAGGTGTGGCTGATCGGGGGAGTGAGTTAGAAAATTGAATTATTTGCAACGTAGGTGCCCCCAGCTTTGTGCTGGTGGGTATTTCCATGCCCTGGGGTCCTGGAATGAAAGTGCTGTGTAAGTGGAACAGAAAAAAGGGAGGGCAGCAGGACTGCAAGGAATCTGAAGAGGTAGCTTGCTCTGCACACTGCCGTGAGGCTCCAGGGCTGCCTGTGGCTGTCTGCTATGCACACCTGACCCATTCATCTCTCTAGGCTCAAACTGAGTGGGAGCAGCCATCCTGCCCCACTCCCTGCCAGGCCCCACAGGTGCTGCTCCACAACCCAGAGAAAGAAGTCCACGTTTACGGCAGGAAGTCCTTTTCCCACCCTTTCCTTTCCCTTTTAAGGCTCCTGGCAAAGCTGTGTGATTCTTATCTGGTCTCTGCAGAGCCTTGAAGTGAGGTCATTCAGGAAGTTTAATTAATCCTGTACAATTGTCACTACATCCTTGGCTGCACATTGTACTTAGGGCCCAACCCACCACCACAATGCCTCTTACGACAGCTGAACATCTGTTTAAAAACGGATTGCCAAGAAGTAGCACTTGCTAAGTCTCATTTTCCCTCTGGCTGTATGTATTCAGCTCATCACAATATTGTCTAACAAGGTTAAGAGAAAAAACAGAATTTCCCCTTGCTCTAGGGATCAACCGGTAAAGCAAGCTAAAATTATCTGGGAAAGGCTGGTTCTGAAATAGCACTGGCAAAGAAATGGGCAGGTTTATATGTATCCTGCTCATATTTATTTCCCAGGCTAGCACCATCCAGGACACTGGGCTGTGAAGTGATGCTGCAGAACATGGGATTTGTTGGGATGCTGGAGTGGATTCACCAGGGGCTTCAGTCCCTGATCACTTCTACTCCCCTCAGAACTGGAACCTTGCATGTCCCTGAGGCTGTGCTCCCTTCTACTCTTTACCCTCTGACTGCAGAGGAGGTCACTATGTTTCTTCTTTTCCTGAGGGTGGAGAAGTGTTGTGCATGCAGAGGTAGTCTTAGTTCTTCCCACCCTCCAAGGACAGCCTTTAAAAATTACTCTGGAAGAAAAGGGGAGACTGATAATGAAGAGGGGAACTTACAAGCCCTTTGTAGGGAGGAAACGAATGCTAGATGCTGGGAGAGAAGGGAGCAGGGGGTGCAGGAACCAACAGAAATATAGGGCAAGTAATACCAAACACCACAGTGGCAGAGTAAAGATAAAGGGAAACGTAGAAGGCACCGTGACAGGATGCACTTTTATCTGACCGAAGAGTATTCTTGGTGCCATCTAATCTGTCTTTTACCTTTATTTTCTCCTATCCCCCTTGACTTCCTGCAAAATTCTTAGTGATGCAAGAATATAAAGAGCCTAGGATAAAATCCCATAAGGAGTTTTTTTGTAATGGAGGGGAGGTATTGGGGCCTGAAATTGTGAAGCTCATCTTTCAAGGAGAAGCAAAACTCTTCCCTGCTTCTGCAGGCAGAAGACTTAACATGCCCCAGAGCTGCTCCTGTGGGATAACTGCTCCTGTCCAAGAAGGGTGGAAGTGGGGCTGGTGTGGCCCCTGGCCCCTGGCTGTCACAGCTGTGGATTGCTGAGGAGTGATTTGACATGAAGATTGTTTAATTTGGCATCTCTGATGAATAATGGATGGGAAAAGTCAATGTAGTAAAAGAGACTTTTTGAGTCTTTGGAGGTAATAATCCATGCTTCCAATTTCCCAAATGGTCTTGCCTTTTGCTTCAGTAATGAAATCTATTTTTCATAGTTTGGCCTTTTGGAGCTACCTGATTTGTTTCACTCTTTGCATTAGTTAAAAAAATTTTAAATTGCTTTCTCTGAGGTTTTGCAAAGTGATTGTGCAGTTGAATGGGCAGAAAGATGTATTTACATGCAGACAGATCCTTCAAGGTTATTAATTCTGGGATATTCATATTTAGTTCCATACACAGACAATCTTTTATTCTGTAGTCATAATACTGGTCTACCTTGAGATAAGTTGGTTTTTCTTCAATATCATATTGTCTTTTCTTAGACTTATTGAAGAATAGAATTCAAAATTAAGAACATACACTAATTAATTTAATATTAATTATGAACTGTAAATACAGGCAAATTCTAAGCAGTAATCAGTTGACATAGACTGCAGCATATAAAGGTATCTTCTATAATTATGATGAGATAGCACATATATGATTATATGTACATATAATTGTTTGTGTTATCTCCAAAGAACTGAGGTCTGTACTGGCTTCATGCACAGCAAGATGCTTACCATGCATTGTCTGAACCTCAGAGAGCTGAGCTTTCCAAGTGTTGTCTGTGTGCAGGTGTTAAATGGATGGCTTAGTGGTGTTCTTCTTGGTTGAATTGCTGGTCACAGCACAGAGGCAAAAGTGTGTGGCCAGAGGCCACTGCTGGTGATACAGTGTTTTCTGGCAGGAGGTGTGTCTATTCCCACCCTCACAGCATCTCTCTGGAGGGCAAACCCAAACCTCATCATCCTTCTAGGGATTACCTCACTTGTTCTAGACTCTAGGCATCTTGCTTTATTGGTATACTGGAGGACTTTACACTCAGCTTTTAGTCTAACGGGTGTGTGAAGGCCAACTTCAGGGAGGCTATAAATGCTAAGGAGGACTAGAGGTGATATTTTCCTCAGAGGGTTGTTTCATTGACAGCTTTCTAGGCAGTATTTTCCTGCCTCAACACAATCCTCTCAAGCACACTTACAGGACTGCATGAGTTGCATTTCAGGGTGTTAATCTGTCTTACCTTTTGACATTGGCACAGATGTGTTTAGCTCTGATTTTTTTCTGTAGAGCTCTTGGGAGCCAGTGTAGTCTGGGTATGCATCTGTCACAGTGTAAAAGCTCCCCTGTTGTCCATACCGCTGTTCTGTGGTACTTCTCATGTTTTGTGTGTCTCAGAGTTGCCTGAGCTTGCTTACCTCTGAGTAGATGGTACTGTTCTGTGGCTTGAGTGGAATTGCAGGCAAGGGAGAACTGCTTTCTGAGGGTGTAATATACCTCCTGTTTGTATAAGAAAGCTGTTTTCTCTGCTTTGGAGTAGAATTTAAAGTCAGGAGGGTTTTTAAAGCAGAAAAAGCAGAATTTTTAAAGGCCAGAATTTTTTCTGTCCTGATCTGACAGCCTACCTTTATTCAGATCCCAAAATTGAAGCCGAAGGGTATAGTACTGGCACAGTCAAATACAGAATATACCCCACTACCCCTGAAATAAATGACAGCTCACACTGACATACCTAATATCATATTTCTTCAACATGCATACAAGACATTAACTAATTAACCTGATAGTGCTTTTATTTAATGAGGTCTGAGTACCAGGATGCTCACAGAAGTCTATTCTCTAAGCACTGCTCTCTGAAGAACACACCTTTTGGCTTAAGTGCCACACACTATAGTGTTTTATTGATTACTCTGTTTTTCTCCTACAGTGCTGTAGGGGTTTTGTGTAGCAATGGGCTGGAGAATCTTTCATCGTGTAGGGTGCCGCGATGCAGTTTCCTAGTGCTTGAAATTTCATTTAGATGGTGTTTAAAAGTCCATGAATTCTCACAGAAATGGGAGAAAGAAAGAAGTAACTAAGAAAACCATCAGTCTTAGGCAAAGAGATCATGTCTCCAGTCTTAGGCTCACTTTGCTGCAGTGTGTTGGATATTTTAGCATAGTAGCTTGGAGATTTGAAATACAGCTGGATTTAGATGAGCTTTGGCTCCCTGTTAATCATTTGTCCTTCCTGGACACTGCCTAGGCCTGTAAGACCAAAGAGCCCTTGTCTGACACTGAGAACAACTCCCCGAGGCTGCCTGCTGTGTTTTGGGGCTCAGCAACCTTACTGCCCTGCTGATTGCCTGTGTCTGAACAACCCTTGGCCCTGGCAAGCACGCTGCAGCTGGGTGTGAGTGGGGGAAGGGCTGCAGCCCATGGTGGGTGCCTGCTGGTGTCTGTCTGACCTCTGGGCCAGCCTCACATCCTGCTCCAGGCATTGGTTTCACAGCCGGCCGAGGGTCAGCCACCACACACCGCAGGAAGAGCGCTCCATCCGTTTCTGCAGATTGCTCAGAGCCACGTTTTTATCTGTGCATGCAGAGCTGTGGTTATCAGCTGTTGCCTCCAAATAACCTGGGAACAAGACAGATTAGAGGCTTCCACCAGACAAGTTAAATTGTGCATCATTGGGATTCCGCTCATTGAACAGCTGAGGTTTGGTTTATGTGATTTCAGGGCCACTGACACACCCCCCGATTCAGAGTAACTAAAGACCACTGAGCTGCTAAGCTTTTTAAAAGCTTTATAAATGTGCAATATGGGGAAGATTGATTATAATACATTTCTGGATATAAGTGGCATTGCATATTCTGTATATTTTCTAATAATAGTTTATCCTTATTTCCCCTAAACGCTCATATCATAAATTCTCTAGCAGACATCGTATTGGCTTATCAAATATGCTGTCAGGCACGTAGGTTTTTTTTCGCTTCAGCTTTTATATTTTTATATGGTGGTTTTTAGTGTTTGTTACACATGCCTTAACATCACTCTTTCCTGCTTTCTCTCCCTAATCCCTCCTCCTTTCTCTTGCTTTATGCTGAATTTGTACTGAGTAAAGGTGGCTGGTCAACAGTCACATATATCAGAAATTTCTGCTTATCTGCATCATATGTACTGCCCCTGAATTTCTCCATAACTATTTGGTTCTCCAAACAGTCCTTTCTGTGTTCTCAAGGCTAAAACTCAAAGCAGAGACAAGGAGCCATCTCCCTCTTGTCTGAATGTCCAGTTTGGGTTGTGTGCGACAGGAGAGAATCCAAGAGCTGAAGATGCCCATGCTGGAGCCCCTGCACCTCCACTGTAAGCAATTTGCCCCTTTACTCCAAAGGAGGGTTAGTCTGATTCTTCAGGTGATTACCCCCAGTCATTCATTTGGATTTTTGCATTCCCAGTAAAGTTTAAAGTGCATATTTCTCTTTGCACACATGAATCACATCACCTGGTTGAGTTTCCTCTGGAAACAACCTAGTCCATGACCACCAAATCACCTTGCAAACACCACCAAAATGCAAAGAGGAACATGGGGTTGTCTGGTAGCTCTGTAGCGCAAGCACAGCTTGAAGAGAAGCTGTGCAGATTCTGCCAAGGGAGCCAAAATGATCCTGGGTTTATGCTAGATACAAGGAGCAGGTTTTGTCAGGCTGAGGATAAAGCTGGCCTGCAATCACCAACCCCTTTTCTGTTGGTCTGACAGTCACATCTCCCAGCTAGACAGGCTGCCACCTTATTGTAAAGTCATATTTATTGAGTGTGGAGTGTTTCTGTTATGGAATATGGGATTTCCAAATGAATATCTGAAAAGAAACCCCAGGAACAAGAGGAAGCACTAAGCTGGCTTCTTCTGTGTACTGGTCTGAGCTGCTCAGCAGAAACACAACAGCTCCTTGTCCACAGGAGGCTGTGGGTCCTTCATCATCTCTGTGTTGGTGGCCTTGAAAAGTCTTAAGATGGCCCCAGTGTTACTGGACTCAGTGACAGCTCCTGACTTGCCCTGGGAAGGAAATAATCACAGTCTGCTCTGTCTTTGTCCGGTTTGGAGCCAAAGATGTCACTTCACAAAAGCAAAGAGGAAGGAGGAATGACCTCACCCAACTACAGCAGAGAGCACAAAGGGGATGAAACCATTGGGGACAAGCTCAGCTGCTCTAGGAAATTCCCTTCCCCGGCCCTTCTGAAGGCATCATCAGTATTTCCAACCAACCAAGCAATCTTCTGTCTCATGTTTCCTGTCCTTGTTAACCCCCTCCCCACCCTGACTGGCCCAGTGCCCACTCTCCCAGTGCAGCCTTCCCTTGGCAGTGGGACACCTGGACCTGTGCAATGTACCTCCCAGGCTCTGGCCCCACTCTTCATATCCTGGCACTGGCTACCTTTGCTGCCCTTTCCCATACATGACAAAATTTGCACGTGCTGCTGGTTTGCCCCAGTACAGCTCAGAGTCTCTCCTTTGGTAGCAATTGTGTATATGGAATCAAAGAATAGTTTAGGTTGGAGAAAAACTCTTAGATTGTTGGCTCCAAGCATCAACTCAACACAGCCAATTCCACCACTAACCCATGTCACTAAGTACCACATCTACACATCTCTTAATTACCTCCAGGGAATGGGGACTCCACCACTTCCCCTGGGCAGGCCGTTCCAATACTTGACAACTCTTTCCATGAAAGAAAGTTTTCCTGGTATTTAATATAAACCTCCTGTGCCAAATCTTGAGGTGATTTCCTCTTGTCCTGTTACTTGTTACCTGTACTTGTTACTTGTTCCCAACTCCCACACCAGCACAACCTCTTTTTGGGTAGAGGGCCTCCCTGAGCCACCTTTGCTCCAAACTCCACCATTTTTGTGGTCTTTGTTGGACATGAAACCCATCACCTCTATACCATAGCCATGCATTAAAACAAAAAAGCAAACAAAAAATTGTAATGGGTCCTACCTCTTCATCCAGGCTGCCTCCACATTTGTTCTGGGCAAGCAGATCCTGATTTTCCTTCACTGATGAATCATCCTCCAAACTTTTGCCCTTCCTGGGAGTACCTTTGGGGTGTGTTCAGGTGACTGAGTCTTGGTCAAGAGTCTGTCCTGCTGTATTTCATTGGAAGGTGAACACTATCTTGGGGAAGGGCTGGTATAGAACAGTTTGTATCACACAGACATTACTGGAGATAAGCCAACTCCCAAAGTATCCAGATGCCCTGTGCCTTTTTTTTAACTAAGTAATGAATGAAAGCTAGCCTTATAAAGTTCAACTTTTAAGAAATTCCAATTTCCTTTGATGTAGGGAAAAAAAGCTTGTTTTTTGACAAAAATAGTATCAGAATTATTTTCTACTTCCAAATGAATTAAGACAAATTGTAGGTGAGCTACAGAGATGTGTAATGTGCTTTTGCTGTGAAGGATATCCCTTTGGATATTTGCTGACTCTTTTATACCTATGGATATCCCTGGTTCCTTGATTGTGTGAACCTCCTAGGGCATGTGAATGTTGGCAGGCTCTCAGATGCATAAATACCTGGAGAAGAGTTCAGTTTTAACTGGGGAAAGCAGAGTGGAAACTGAAACTACTTTTTTTCTCTCCTACAATAGTGAAAAAGGTTTGGGTCCCATGTTTGAACTAATTAGCTGAGCTAATTAGAGACTTGTTTTGGTCTATCCTGCTTGTGCATTAGTCCTGAGCAGAGGCCCCAGGGAACAGAAAGATTTATCAACTACTTTTACATTTTCTCAATTGGTTTTCCTTTAACAAATGGCATGAAAAAAGGTATGACAGCAAAAGTATGATGAAGAAATACGATCTGTATTGCAAGACTCAGCAGTCATTTGCAAATGCAGTTACTAAATCTTTGGTTGCACAGAGTTTGGCTCTAATAAACAAACACTAAGATAAATTCAGGTACAGCTTCCAAGGTATTCTTTATACTGTGAGATCAACCAACATGTCTTGCAAGGTTACAGCTTTTTTTTTTTTCCCTACTCTTCCTTCATCCCTTCCTTACTGCAGAGGAAAATTCTTTTTGAAGTCTTTGGACATGGTGCTTCAAAGGAAAATTATAACCTTAAACATAAAGTTCTCACAACTTGAATATCCCTGTGTCTTCTCAAGGTGATGAATTCTAATTCTATCATCATGAAGAAGATGAAAAAAAAATGAGCTGTCAGTCTCATCAGCTTTTTAAGAGGAGTGATGAGATAAATTGCAGAGTTAAACAGCTAAACGTTGGAGTAAAAATACATTTATTACCTTTTTGAAATCAATGCATATTACTGAAATGTTCAGCAATAGGCAGCTTGCTTTGAACACAGCAGTTTGCTGATAGGTTTCTTAAACTCCTAAACCAGAATTCATATGGGAATATGCATATGTCAAATAGGTATCTCTAATAGAAAGAAAATGGGACAATTTGTCCTCAAACATCACAACAAAAATATCAGTATTTTCCCAAACACTGATCTGGACCCTCTGAGTGGTTAGGTCCAGCATCAGCTGGGGCTTCATCCTCTTCTAAGAGGTGGTGAAGTTAAAAGTAGTATTGCAATGTGTTCATTCTTCAGCTAAGAAATTTGAAAAATATTTGGAGCACAAGAATCCTTTTCTAAACTAAACCTATTTCTATCAAGAAGGGCTTCTGTGACTGCTGTTTCAGCCTTTTGATTTCCATTGCAGATTTGCCATTTAGATGTGTCAAAAGATGAAATTTTTTACGGCCTTTCTCCACTCATACCTCTCCTTCACTTCAGGTAACTGTTAGGTAAGAATAGATATATTGGACATCAGAAAGCTTATATTTTACTTCCAATTTCATTTAATCTTAGGCTTAATGATGTTGAAAATTCACAGAACCTCTAGAGATCTCTTGGGCTTCAGCCTCTGTGCTTACAATTTGCATGAAGGTAAAATCACATGGGAAATACTCAGGAAAATGAGGCATTCTCTTTGCCATAGAAAATACCTTCCTCTGCCAGCTGCAGAATCCTTGATTAGTCTTTGTCTTTCACATCCCTTTTTAGGGATATTATCTGTGCCTGGGTGGTATCTTTGTAGCAGGCTCCAGTGAGTAATTTATTTTCTACTGAGTGACAAAGAAGGATTATATCAAGACACTGATTGCTGAACTGTCCTGATTGCTTCATTATTGGCACTTTGGAGAGAGCTGGGGAGGGAAGCCTGGGGACTGCTGGCCTCAGGATCAACACTCTCTAAACACACTGAAAAAGAGAGGGAGAGATTTTTTTTTTTCAACACATTAGGAAATGGACAGTTCCCTTGGCAACAAACTGCTGCTGAAGTCGAGTTTGCATTATCTCAGGGGTCTGTATCCTTGAGACCAGGAGTCCAGAACTTGCTCCCAGCTCTGTCCTCAGACCAAGTGGTGCTAGAGAAAGGCTTGGGGGTCAAGCAAAGCAGAAACATCCCTTGCAAGTTCTGCTCTTGGGCCAACCATATCCATACCTGTTTGTCACCAGCTGGATGACTGTGGGTGTGGTATTCTAACTCAGGAGACCATAGTGGAAGGTCCAGGTTTCAATCACCCCTGTGGTGCTTCACCCTGGAGGTGCTCGGCACTACTGAGCCTCTGGGTGCTGCCAACCCCCTCTGGAAGCCTTGGTGTGCCCATTTCTCAGGGAAAGGCTGCAGGCTGTGTGGGAGGCATGGCTGGAGCCCTGCTGCAGTACTCCAGTGGGTAGGGGGAATGGTTTTGTGAGGTCTGAGGACAGTGCAACACAAGTTGTGAGCGATGAAGGATCAGAGCTTCTCTGTTTATTTCCATTGTGGGTCAGAGCATGGGGCTTTTCTGCCATCTGCTGAACGTGGGAATCTCTATTGCACCAGCTCTGTGCTCATATGCTGATGATGTAAAATCTGCTTACTCATGTAGAGCTGGGTTTCTCCTGAGCATGCATGTCTGGAAGAAAAGAAGTGATCATACACAAGTTTTATCCTATAAGTCTATGTAAGTCAATGGTATCATGCTGCAGAGTCCCCTGCCCAAGGGCTAAATTCTTGAGACAAATGCAGCATGTTTGAGGGACCAGGAAATGTGTGGACAGGGCTAAGAAAGGGTTCTGAAGCCAAGGTCTCCTTCTTAGGTCTGGGAAGGTGGGGAAAGAGCTGTCTAACAAGTGTAACAATGGTGGAATGGTTCCCACGACATGGAGAGAAGAGGAGCCTGCTTTTGACATTTATTTTGGGATCTGACTGTAACTTCATCTGCCTTCAGCACAGCCCAGGCTCCTGTCTTGAATGATCTGTTGCTGCACAACAGGAGGAAGGGATTACTCTGCCTGCCATAATATATCTAGTGCAGACTTTTTTGGAAGTAGCATTTTGATTAGAGACAACCTCAATGGATGAATTGGTTTAAAAATTAAGGTGGAGGATGTAGGTGTAATAATTTCTTTTCTTTGATGTGAAGATATTTAAATGTACATCTCATCCAACTAGACCTGACCTGGGGTCATTCAGATGAGGGTTACTAATGTAGTTACTAATGTCTCTTTTAAGTCTAGCAATACCTGTACTGACACAGCCATGGCTCAGCATCAGAATTCCCTCCCTAAACATGCCTGTTTTCAGGGATTTATGTAACTGCTGCTGGAATTTCCTCCTGACCGGTTGACACTTGTCAGATCTATTGAAACCCTGTCAACAAATCAAGGGGAAAAAAGTATTTCCTCTTGCCTAGAATGAAAGTCTTTTTAAGTAATTAAAAGGAAAAAAAGAGGAAAACTGAAAACCATATAACTTGAAGAGGCAATAAGTAACCTTAGAGGAGGCTGCTTGGGTGGTTGATTGTATGAACTGTGAGCCTTGGCAGTGTGAGACTATGTGTTCTTGAAAAATTATTTTAGAAACACAGCATCTGGGATAAAAATTCCCTCCTCAGAATTGACAGTAAGTCACACACCTGAGGTGAGACAGGATTTTTATCTGAAGCCTCCACCCCATGGTGGAAGGAGCTGGTTTTTATGTAAGTGCTGTACATCTGTCAAAGAAATCCCATCACATTGTTTACTGTATGTAGTGCACATGTATATTGCAGTATACCTCTACAAAATACATTCACTGATGATACTCTTCATGGAGTTCTTTTAGGCACTACCTGAACTCACTGATGTGACAAGCTGCTCTGTGATGCTGTGGACCTCCCTATCCCTCCAGCAGGATCTGCAGGATGCCACAGAAGTGGCCAGAAAATTTTGTCACTGGGTAAAGTTCTACTTTTTCAGAGGACTTATGCTCAATTTTGCCAGGATTCAGTTTGTCAGAAGCTGTAGTAAACACTAAATGCCATGGTGGCACTTTAGTCTGAGGAGGGAGATGGTAAAAGCCATGCATACAAAGTGAGGAGGCTTTTGTGCAAGTCAGTACATGGCAGCACGTACCAAGGGGTGACACCAAGGTAGTGATTTGGCTCTGGAGCTTCAGGTTGGAGCTACCTCATCTCCCTCTCCAACACCTTCCTCCCAGAGTGATGCTTGACTGTCCACTAGGAATGAGTTGTGGGGAGGAGAAGCCTGTATCTCTCTGTGCCCATCTTCTCATTGCCAAGTATCCCACTGGCTTCTTGGCTTCAGTGTCTTTGGAAATGTGGGATCTTTCTGGTGGTGGCTGCCACTTGCTGGTGATTGCTGCTGGAACCCTCGCTTTCCAAGCACCTCTGCAACAAAGACTTCATTTTTATGCACGTTCCTGCCAGGTCTGCCTGTAATTAAAGCTGAGCAATGAATTACAGCATCAGGATAAGTCTGTGAATGCCAGTGCTGCAGTATTTAGTTGCCTATCTGAAACAAAGCAATAATTTTGAATGTGTGAACCTTGTCTCATGGTTGACTTGATACAGCATCAGTATTGGCTTCATTCTGCTGTTGTTGCCTTCTAATGTGATGCTGTGCCATGTGAAATTATGCAGTTGGGTCTGCAGAGTATAAACACAGGAGCAGATATTTGTAAGACTGTCCAAAGTAAACTATAAAAATTGTTTTTCGTTTCTTGGCTTCCTCTTTCACAAGACTTTCCCACCGTAACATTTTCTCGTGCGTCCCTTCACTAGGACAGGCACTGTGCTGGTTTAATATTTCTTTATTCTATTCTGGTTCTTCTGCCACCCACATCAGTATGGTGTCTTAACTATCACATGCAGATTTGAGGAGAGAAGGTTGAAAAAAAGATGAGAAAAACAGCCTGCTAATTAACATTCTAGTGATTCTCTCTAGTGGGAGAGAAATTGTTCTGTTACCATTTAATTCTTGAAAAGCACTCAGTGTAAAGGTTTTGGGAAGAACTTTCTAAACACTTTGCTTAATAAAGCAGCAATTGTGCAAAAATGAGAATAGACAATGATTGCAGAGACAATGGAATATGATTTCTGCAAAAAAAAACCCCAAAAACCAAAACCCCACTGTGCAAGCTGAAGTCTTCTAGTGTCAAAGAGACAATGGCACTGGTGCAGAATTGATAAACTACACTAAAACCAAAAAATACTAGGTAATGGTCATCTGCCAGTCACTGGATGAAAAGACACCTTTTTGCTGTCTTTTGAAGCTGGAACAGAATTAAAGATGTTTTACTGAACATGATTATTGGAAAGGCCATGCCAGATAGTGAGTCCTTACTCTAGTAGATATGGAAATCAAAAGACATAGTGGGGGGCTACCCATCTATCTGCCTGCATATATGGTGGTCATTACTCAGCTGTGCAGTCAGAGTTTGGGGTTAATTACCATCAGAAGATAAGAATGGAGGGATGACTACAGGGAGCAGCTATGGCATGTAGCTTCCTAGCCTTATGTGGCAATTATTTGTTGTTGTTTCTCCGGGAATCCAGTGGCTGGACAGAAACAATGTAGACAAGAGAAATTGCAATTCAGTGCAGTTCAGTGCCATTTCTTAAAGCTTTTCTCATGTCTTACTCTAATATTCCAAATAAGCAAGGGCTAAGAAAAAGAGATAAAGCATCTTTTCTCTCATTGCAAACTTCTCCTAAAATTATCAGTGACATCTCAAAAGTGTGAATGACTTTTGACCTTAACACCGTGCTTCAGTACAAGTCTTGATAAAAACATCCAGTGTGGATACATGCTACCAATTGCTTCTGAACACAGGGAAACAAGCTGAAATAAACTATGATGCACAATGTACAAAAACAGCCCAGGAGGAAATGTGGGCATACTGCAACATTATGTTGGACATATTTTTATCATAGCTGAACATCTAGTTCTCAAAAAAACCTCCCAGAAAACAACAACAAAAAACTCCACCAACCCCCAACTTCTAGTGCATATTTTCCTTAAATTTGTCTTTAAAAAACTGTTTAGATTCAATTGCTTCTGGTTCAGACAAAAGGAACCATCATAAACAGCATACATAAAAGAATACAGGGTACTACCTTTTCAGTTTTAATAAACTCATTGGCAGCTTCAATGATGAAAAATTATTCTAAGCACAAGTTATATCTCATATCTGATGCCAGGTAAAAATAGAACTACAACAGACACTAAAACATACTCCTTGGTTAAAGTATAAGGAGATGAGGGCTTTTCCCTGCTCTACCCATCAGTCTGTAAGTGAAGTTTATACCTAAACAATACAAGGAAGGGTGCATTAGAGGTAACATGGGTAACACAAAAACATGTAGGGAGGGATTCCACACTGGAAGTATATAGTAAAGCAGGATGTGACTGAACAGAGCCAGGCTTGCCTGCACAGAGATAAAAACAAGTATTTGGATGATGACAGTGCAGCCTTAGTATTATTGAACATACCTGCCATTTAGAAAAAAAAATATCCCTTCCATGTTGGAGGAATCTGTTCTTCCTTGGGAATTCAGCTGAGTCTACTTCAATGTCTTCCTTGAATCTTGTTAGGGTAGATTTTTCTGTTACTATTTTTTGCAGCAGGCATGGGACCTCGTGTTGTGGAGGGGATAGATTCATCCTTTGAAGACCCCTTCTTTGTTGCTTTTGGGCTTGAGGGGGTTTCTTTGAAGGCTGGTGCTAATACATCTGTGAGTGTGCACCTTGTGGGCTGCATTGATCTAAGTCTTGCCTGGGCTCTATGAATGTCAACAACTTCAGAATGAAGAAATTATTTCAACCCTCAGATGACTTCACAAGAGTGAAGGAGCTGCAGAGATGCATCCTAGGTTGTAGACGATGTTGTACAATAGAGAGGATTTGGGGAAAACCAGGTAGGATTCATACATCCTCTGCCTGTTGATTAGTGGGGGGAACTTTTGTGCAGACAATAAAGTGACTGAAGAGAAGCAAGAGAGCTGAGTAAGAAAAGGATATGCCTGGCATCAGAGAATCCAGTTCTCCACAGCTGGGCACATTGGTGCATGCCCATCTCATGTCAAGATCCCCATGTGTCCTTAATCCATGAGATGAGCACGTCGGACAGCTAAGGGAGCACCAGGAGGCATTCACCTGAGAGAAACATACCTTCTCATGAGGAATTTCATATCCTGCCTGAGAATATTGGCATGCAGCTATGTCCCTGGGCAACCCAGAAATGTTGATCTTGGCCACCCTTGCTGGCTTACTTCCCACCTTGGCTTGAGGTTTGGATTGCTTAACTATCCCCGTGCTACCACATGCCCGCTGCAGGATGGGGGACATTGCAGGTCAGGCAACATAGTGTGGGCATGGAGGGATTATGTAT
>VZUA01020872.1:48244-58994 GCA_013401035.1 Horornis vulcanius | reverse complement strand
GCAATGGTGAATAAAAACAACCATGTCCTCAGTTCAGTTTTAGCTTTTGCAGAGGTGGGGCATGCTTAGAGTGAAATCTTGACCTTTTCTTTGATGGCAAAAAGCCATCAGAATTTTGTTCTTGCCTTTCTATAGAAGATTATTGTCATCCTAAAGATGTTTGTGGTTTTCCCTGACCAGGGAATAGCCACAGTGAGGGCCACCTAGTTTTTCAAGGGGGTGACTGTGAGAGCAAGCCCTTGAAGCCACCTTCACCCAGTGAAGCCCAGAGGAGTGGAGTTGCTTGGCTACCAACCTAATCAAGGCTCTTGGAAAATTGCTGTGGTGTATTTATCAGGAAAAGTAGACTTTGAGTGCAACTGGAACAATTTCTGTGACAAGTAAATGTGTTAAAGATGTATTTTCTAGTCCAAAATGGCCCTATGGCCATATGCCTGCTTACAGAGGAATTTTTGGGCTTAGTCAAACCTTGCCTTGCTCATGAGACTTGAGAGCCTAAATGCTATCCTGCCGTGGTGAGAAAGTGGTAAGAGTATTGTTCGTGAAAACAATACTCTGGTTTCCTCCTTCTGTTGGGAAATCCTGTGTTTGACTCCCCTGAAGAGAATGGGAGCTTCCCAGACTTTATGAGGCCTGTGTCCAAGCTGGGTATCTGTGGTTGCTGAGCTAATGTAATGATAAACAAGAAATTGTTGAAATTTGGCTTTTTGGTATGTGTGAAAAATACATTAGTGTTCTGCTGCACAATTAATTACAAGTGGAAAAACTCTACTTACAACAGACTGACTATTTGCTGTGTGGAAATCAGGTTGATTTTAATAATAGAGGAAAAAAAAAAGGAATGTTGCCCACATGATGTAACAGATCTGTGCAAGGCCAGTAAAAAGATGCAGTAACTCTTCCAGATCATAGATGGTAGTCATGAGTTCTCTCTCTCAGCAGTTGTGTGTCTGAGTGGTTTCTGCAGCTTCCAGGGACACTTTCCATCCCAAGGTGCAGATGAAGCCACCAGAAATCTTTCAAATACTAGCAAATACAGAAACTACAACTGTAAATTTCTACCTCTGTAACCTGTGACACTCAGTGACAAAACCGGGCCCTGTGATTCTCCAGAGAGACAGTCCCCAGCTGGGGAATTGTCAGCAAGTCTAGGGGAAGAGAGGAGAAATTAAGAAAGAGAAAAGAAGTGTCTGTCCATCTTTCCTTGGGAAAGGACTATGAGAAGCTGGGCCTGGTGAAGCCCAGAACATTGCTTCAGGTGAGACTATTGCTATAAATAGGTGTGGAAAACCACAGATAAAAGCAGAGGTAGTGGGTTTTCTTCATGTTGCAGTGGTGTATTAGTATTCTGTTCGTGTACTGGGACCTCACTGTACTTCGTTTTGCAAACACAAAACAGCCATAAAGATGTGGCAAGGATCTCATAATCCAAATGAGGGGATACATCATTGATATGCGTGGCTGTAAAGCCAGGTACAAGGCAGCATATTGAACAGAAAAGCTGACTTCTTGTATAAAATAAATACATCAGGATTCCTTGTTAACGAAAATGCTTAGTAACACAATCTGTAGGGCCCCTGAGGGGTACAGTTTGGATTTATCGGATGTTTTTCTCTTGTTCTTTTATAAAAAATTCCTTTCAGTAAGAGATGGTGTTCTGGAAGAATAAAACAAGCAGAACTATACATCTCAGAATTTATTGATTAGAAAGTATGTTAGGAAAAGAAACTCACATCCCTGAAGTATTATCTTGTGCTCAGTAACTTTTTTTGTTTCCCAAGTGAATTAAATTATTTAGTCCTTTTTTCCTAGACAGATCAAATAGGTATGATAGTTATATTATCTCAGTTATAGATGAATACTTGGCAATACACAAGATGAGAGCAATCTCACACAGGAGCTTGTAAAGGGCTGTGGGCATAAAAAAACCTGTAAAAAACCTGGTCTTCTGAGATGGCTTTCTGCTGGGGGTGGNCCAAACAGCACCCCCAGCACCCAAACAGCACCCCCAAATCATAACACCCCCCAAATGTACACTTCAGTATGGTCAACCATTTATGGTCAACCATTTAGTAGTTAACAAAATCTGCTTGATGACACAGAGTATGACAGGTGAACACCCATAATTGCATTACACATAGGTATCTAGGGTAATCAAATATTTAACTTATCAGTAATAACCCTTCTGAACAGGAAGAAAGTAAAGGTCATTCACATGAGCTTCAGTCCCAGTGGAAACAATGTCCTCATTTAGTATCACTGACTTGGCAAGATGTAAGTGGCAATTTTGTCAGCTAAGGGTACAGAACAGAGAATTTTTAATCACCTCTGCGGTGATCAGTTCCACATTTGTTACTCTGACCAACAAGAGAAGGTGGATGCACAGGCAGGAGTCATCATTGTACAGTCAGTGGGACTGACTGCTTTGTTGTACAATGTGAAGAATCACAGATACAAGAACAAAGTGAAATCTGGAGAGCCAGGTAGAATATTCAGGGAGCCCTGCACTAGTAAGTGAAAGGTCTGTGCTCTTTGAACAAATAACCAGAACAAAGCTGAAAGGTGTGAATATATGTACATACTCATTTCCATGGTGAAAATTTCAGCTCATCCTGTGTATGCAACAGACTCGTTTTCATTTCCCTTTTAAAATATTTTTCTGCTGGGATTACCAGTAATTGACAAGGCTTGTTTGCAGTATGTGTTGCCAGAAAAGTGAGAAGAAAAAGTATGGATCAGAAACAGGAGAGGTAAAAAGCAGGGCCCTGTGATGTCAGAGCTGAGTTGTAGGTGCTCAGTTACCCAATTTTCTGCTCTGTTTGGAAGGAAACAAAAAAGAAAGAACAGACTCAGCATTGATGCAGCCTCCGTCTGGAGGGATAGTTGGTGTGGCTGGTGCTGGAGATTCTGTGAATGATCTCTGCTGTTCTGCCAGCTCTGAAAGGAGGGGACAAAATAGGATGCTTTTTCTCTGCTAGACCAGGTTCAACTCCCAGGCCTGAACTAGCATGCATTGAACATGTGTGGCATACAGGATCTCAGGAATTATTTCTGCTTTCAGGAAGATATACAATGCTTTGTCTTCATATCCAAAGAACAGACCCTTCCCCATGCACTTCAGTCCACTTGCAAGTTCATTGTGAAGATATGTTTCCCTATGCTTGAGGTTTCCTTTTTTTTATGAATTTTCACTCCACTTCAGAAGAACATCAGGCTAAAGCAAAGTAGGACAATTTTGGAGGATTTTTAAAGAAAAGTGAAGATTTATGTTAGTTTATGGTCACTTAGAAGTCTTTCATTATAATGTGTAGATGCATGTATTTATGAATATAAACACTTTGAAGGAACTATTCAGAAAAAACAAGCATTCATTAGAAACTCTCTTTAGAATATGAGTATGGTGAGCACTGGAACTCATCGCCCAGGTAAATGGGCTTTTTTTTTGGTCTTTGTCTTTGAACATTTTCAGCCTTAAACAAGACAAGGCTATGAACAACTTGGTCTACCTCTGAAGAACCTTGCTGAGTAGAAAAATTATAGTTCCCTCCACAGATGAGTTTTTCCGTAAGTCTTTATTCCATGATAATNTACAAAAAGAGGTGTTAACATGGGCTTCGACATCCACAGCAGTTTTTGAACTGTGTTCAGCCATCCTGATGAGCTGGAAAGTTCAATATTGAAGCTGTGCATCTTTTGTAACATGCACATGTTAGAAAAAGTACTTTTATATATATAAAAATGTATATGTATATATATATGTATATATATGTGTGTATATATATATATATAACTGCTGTCACGTGTCACCTCAGAATCTCTGACAAAATCTAAGGACAAGTATCTCACTTAATATGAGTCCATGTGTCCAAACCAAGGGAAAGACAGAGCAGTGAAACAGAATTGTGTTTAATATTACTGAAAATGTTAAGTCTGTGTGTAAAACATGATAGCCTTCCTGTCAAGTGTTTCTAAAACCTTTACAGGTTTCCATATGCCCAGACATGTTAGGAGAAACATGAAATTCATCCTTGTTAAGGATCATCTCAGTAATTTAGTAGAGCAGGTCTGGGAGTTGCTGTTGCCCAGGTTTGGCTACTGCTGGATGTAGTAGTGCAAGTTGTCATACAGCCATGAACTTTCTCAAAACCAGGAAGAAACATTTTAATGATGTAGACAATGTCTAGGTGCAAGGTAGTTAGCATGTAATTACTTTGCTTTTTTACACAGTAGCTCTCTAGGGTAAAACTTTATCAGCTAATAAGGGTAAAATAGATGGAAATGTTTTGGCGGGTTTTTTTTTCCTGTGACATTTCAGAGTTTGTATGGATTTGATTCATGGGTTTTCTCTGTCAGAAGTGCTTTGCAGTCCTCCAGTCACCAGATCTGGGAGGTGTGCTGAAGCATGTCATAGATGCTTACTGGCCCAGCATCCTTTCCTTTGAAACTCAGAAGAGAGGAGCAACGTGAAAGAGAATAGGGTGTGTATTTGGGTCTCAGCCCACTGTGGAGCTGGGATGCACCTCAGAACACCAAATTCCAAGATCTAGAAAGTGCTTCTGGATTCCCCAGCATGAATGTGTATCAGGAAGATCAATCAAATATCTCATGTCTCAGCTTAACACAGCTGATAACAAAAGTGATGAACAGTTTTGGCAGCGTATGTCTTTTAAGGTTTACATTAGTGCTTTTCTTAGGAGGCCCTAAATTTCTTTCTTTTTGCCAGAAATTTGTTCCATATATAGTTGTGCTTCCACTTCCACCCCAGCCAGAGCAATGTTGTGACACAGTTGGATTTTGCAACATAGCTCAGCAGTTCAAGTACCTTTCTCTGGTCTCAACAGTAAATGCTGCAGATAAGGTCAAAGGTGTGCAGGGTGGTTTGGGTTTTTTTTGCTGACTGCCCAGGTCAGGGGATGGCATAGGAATGGCCATATGGAGCTGGAGCAGAGGATCCTCTTTACTGGGGCCTCTGGCAGCAGCCAGCAATGGACACCTAGGACAGAGCATTACAGGAGAAACTTCCTGTGCTCCTATTCCCATCTGCTTCTAGTGCAATTTCACTCCAGCTCCAGCTCAAGCACTTTCTGAACCCAGTGTATTTGAATCATCTTTTATCTCTGTCTTGTTTATCTATGTAATTTTCCCTTTAATATGTGTGCTGTTTGTTTATTCTGCCAAATTCCTTCTTTCCTTCTTGACAAAAAGTATAATTTCCAGTATAACATCACCTTGAAGTACAGTGATTGAAGTAACTACTGCTAATAAAAGAGTAGCACATATTTTCCTTTTATGATCACCTTAAATACTACTTGGTATGTTTTAATGTCTAACATTCCTAAGGCAGCTGTTTGCCTTTCATGAAACATTAATTAGAATCTAAGAATCAAAGAGGAGAAAAACTACATGTGTATATACACATGCGCACCTGTTAATGAATAGGAGACAGTAGCAACTTTGTATTTTTTCCTAAAAAAAGTAAATATTTGAGTGAAGATTTTTATCAGGACATGACACTGACATTTAAGCATTTTATAGCAAAAAAAAACTACTGTGTTTTTATATAGTAGGATTTTGGCATTTGTCTACTCGGAGGAGTTTTATAAACTGTAATGAGAAATAATCCGTGTTATATTTCTTCATGGTGTAGTGTGTAGTGTTACCACTATCTGAGTGGGATGGTAACATTACATGACCTACCAGAATTATGTGAAAAGCTGTTACAAAATAAAGTAATTGAGAGGTGGAATCTGGGAAATATGGTTCAAAGGTTCTTTTCAAAAAGACACAGAGTACCCACATGTCTGTTAGCATGAAACTTAAGATCTTAACTAATAGAAGATACTTTGTGTTAAGTGACATCAGCTCCCGGAATGAGTGATGTGCTTTTGTGGGTGTGTTCATTCAGAGAAGTGCCAGAGGAGCCTTCAAGCAAAGGTGTTGGGACTGTGGTCATCCCTGCTTCTGAGGGTCCTTGGTGGGGAGCTGCTCTGAGAACCAGAGGAGTGACAGCTGCCATGGGTGTGTGTGAGCATGCTGCTCAATGTGCTCAGGGGATGCCATCCCACACTGAATCCAAATGCTAGGATTTAAAAACATTATGTCTGTAGTTAGTCACTTAACAGCTCTAGGTTCTATAAATGTTTAAGCAGCCAAAACCCATAATGCTTCTTTCTGCAGCCCTGATTCCCTTTGAACACTGAGCAAATGCTAGAGATACAAGAATTTTCTTCAACTGCTCATTACTATCTGAATGCAGGCATATTGTACTCCAGTTTTCTGTTTTGTTTAATTTGCCTGCACTTTTAATTACTATCACTTACAGGCTGACCCAGAAGCTTTGCATGTCTCATAAAAGAAAGATTCACATTGCTAAATAGATACACTATTTGAATATTTGAGTATTGTATAGTGACATATTTTTCCCCTTAAAAATATAAAACCTGAATGTAAATATCTGAATGTCCAGAATTGAACTGAGGGTGGAATATGAGTGGTTCTATCATTTATTGCCGAAGCACATTGTCAGCTCATAGTTATTTGACGTGGCCACATCTCCCAGTTTTTGTTTTCAGCCTATTTGTGTGGTTATATTTCTGTGTGTTTTATACTCAAATATTGCAAGAAGCAACTTTTCTGTGTTGCAAAAGCTAGATTTTCCAGTTGTTCCTGGTGTTGATTGCTTATGTCCATGTTCTTGATTTCTTCACACATACTCTAAATTTACATGGAAGCTGTGAATATCACAGCTGGTTGCCACTAAAAGGGGTGATGACACTCCTCTAACCCATGGCTACAGGTTCCCATCTTCTGCCATATGTAAGTGCAGGTACTTGGCAGACTCTCCTACTTAGGGAGTCAAGGTACCAAAAGCTTCTCAGATTTTTTTTGGGAGAATTTTCTCTTCATCACTGTGGGTCCTGCACTGGCTTGCTGCAGAATCAGGCAGGTGCCAGTGCCAACACAACAGAAAGCAGCTGGAGTGGGGCTGTCCTGATGTGCCATCTCAGCCAAATCCTATGCTCCAGCATCCAGGGGCTGAGAAGCACAAGAGGACTACAACTTGTCTTGCATGGTCTGGCCCGCTGAGCCCCTCTTCCAGGCTGAGCTGATGCTGCATGGGCCTGAGCCCCATCTGGTTTTTCTTCCCATAGTAGCCAGAGTGGAGGGGCCATGGCTGATACGTCCTGGGTCTCACCCCAAAGGGAAAAGAACATCTGCTTTTAGCAGCCATGGACTGTTATTAGGGTGCAGCCACAAATCTCCCAATTAACTAACTACAGGGCCAGCTAGGGAGGAAGGTAATGCAGCCTGATTGCTGTAGAGGAGAGACTTAGGTAAAGTGACAGGGATGTTGGGCACAGACTGGTGTGACCTGTTACTCCTGGATCCAATGTGTTTTCCATGAGGTCTTTGGAGGCACGCAGGATGTGTGCCAAAGAGTCTTGAGCTCTTAGTGGAGGGCCCAGAGAAGAGTAGAAATGGTAATCACAAGGATGCAGATGCAACACTGGGATACTGCCTGCGTTTGTAGAGGAAAGAGCAAAGCTTGGCTCGCTGCATGTCCCTGGCTCCTTGCTGGCCATGTCAGGCAGCCCTTGGCCCTCACTGGGCTGCCAGCAGTACCCAGGAGCTCGTGCTTGGGTGGCCAAAGGTAACTCTGTGTGTTTGCCACGGGGTGAGCACACTTGAGGACACTGTGAGTGCGGAGTAGCCAGAGTGCAGGGAACTGTGGTGTGTCACGGGACTGAACACAGTTCAAGGCTTTAATAAACAAACTGTGTTCCCCAGGCAGCTCTGCTCTGCATACTGCTCAGAAAACTCAGGATCAATACAAAGACACCCATTACACGTGTTTTTTAACAGTCTTACTGCCTGTGCTATTCACAGTCCACACAGAACAGAGTCAAAACACCTAGGAGGTCATGGGCAGCATTTGTAGAACGGAAAAATAATCCTGCATCTAGGATTGTTATAATCCACAGCTCATGCAGCGCAGATCACGTTCATCAGAACTTGATGGCCATCTAGTGGTGAAACCCCAGTCGGTGTTAGATTTTGCAGACTTCTTTGTAACAGAGAGACAAGCGCTTGGCCATGTGTGAGTTGCAAAGATGCATGTTTTCACTTCTAACTGGAAGTAACACAGCTGAGTTTTTATAAATCACCCTAAATGCTTGCATTGGTTTTATTTATTTCACCCTACCAACCATACTGACTACAGGTGTTGAGCTGCTCATGGAGGCAGCCAGCAATCTCCCAGGATTCCCATTAGCTGTAGCAGTTTCTACACTAACATAGAAATTACACTGGTTCTAGAAATAATGAGCTGGAAATAAGCAAACATCAAGCTCACAGGTCAGAACCCAGTTTTCTTCATTGTTAATTTATCTTTCAAACTTCAAGTTTCAGCAGTAATTTAATACATCCTGCTGAGCTGTTACGTGTGACAGCAGTCCTCCTGCAAAAGCCCACTTTGAGCCTAAAAGACTGCCTGAGATCATAGCCATTAACAGAAGAATTTGCAGCTCCTCTTCAGGGTACCCTGGTAGCTCTTGGCTGATGACAGGTTTCCAAGTCTTTCCTCTGTGCAGTTACTGGGGGGACACTTAAATTTGAAAGAGGCTGCTGCAATGTGGTTTGTTGCTGCTTTGGTTGAGGGATGAGGGGCATTGTGGTCTTTATCGTGGTGTTTTTTATTTATTTTATAGAATTTTTTAATTCATTTTAAACAAAAAGGAAAAGTAAGTTAGTTGAAAAAATAAATGCCTGTGAATTCCCTGACACATCCATTTCCAAGTCTGTCTACTATGGTGCCATCAAACAGAAGTTTGACCAGAGACACCTGGCACAGCCCCTGTCGCCTTGAAAAGGCACAAAATGTGGTTTTGAGGACTTTGCTTCTGTCTGTCTGGTCAGTGAGAGTGTTTTCCAGAAATTGCATGAGAAAGAAGAAGGTGTCCCTTTACTGTTTGCATGGCAAAGGGAAAAGCAAATCATCTGGAAGTTACTGTGAGAGGGACTAACCTGAGGAAGCTCAAAAAAGCACTTTGTGCTTTTTTTAGGGTCTTTGGTGGTATCTCCATTTAAAGTCACACAACTTTCGCAAGGCTAAAACATGGTAGTCATATTAGGTAGATTTTGGCTTCATTTCCAACAGTGAACATGTCTGCATAGGGGATACCCCTGTGCCACAGGAGCTGAAGGGGCAGAGGAAAACCACCTTGGACATACGCTCTCACATGCCATGTGGGTCTCCTCTTGCTGGTTAGTTTGTTGTTTATGCTGCACAGCTGCAAAGGGAAGGCATGAGGTGACATTTGCTGGTGCTAGCTGACAGTAGCTTTTCTCCCTGCTGTGACAAGCAAGCAATGACTGTGAAGCTCTCAGGGGATGGTGACAATATTCATCACCTTCTGTGGCTTACTCAGTTATTTTCCTTCCTGTGGGGTAAGTAGGGTCCTACACTTTTTAGAAATAGGGAACAATCCAGTTAAAAAGCAGCAGCATTGATTGTGTGCCACCTTCATGACACTGCTCTGTGCCACCCTCTTCTGTATAAATATCCGGGAAGGCACAGAGCAGTTCCCAGCAGTGAGATCACTTTCTTGTATGTGACAAATAGCTTTTTATGAGGTGCTGACTCTTCTCAAGGTTCATTTTGTCTCGGGGCTGGAAATTGCAGCAGTATTTTAAGCTTGATCCTCCTCCTATATAAATGAGCTGTACTATCCAGGATCTGAATGCTCTGTTACAAAATAGGGGTTTAAGACAGCTTATAAGTTACTTGCAGCAAAAAGGGTGCACAAATACTTATTTTTAAGGATCAAATTTCCTGGTTTTGAGCACTGGATTTTGTATGTTCTGTATTGAGTTTAGCAGTTGGTTTACACATTTATATATGGAAAATTATAAAAAAACCAAACCAACTGGAATAGTGAAACCATTCTCAGTGAATTGTATAACCCAAGACTTTTATTTGTTCTGAGATTCAGATGCTTAAATACAATTTCTAAGCCATTTCTGTGAGAGCTAGACATATCTGTACTCCAGTCATACAGTTAAAGTGCTAATGTTTCTTACTCTCTTGGGGACAACTTTTTGCCAGATAATGTTGTTACTATGGCTCTCTGTCTACTTCTTTCTCCATTTCAGGAATTCTCTGCACATCTGCTTACATGCATCATATTATAGGCAAAAAAAAAAAAAAAATTAATCTCTTGCCTGCAGGTGAAATATGAATATGTATTAAAAGAGTACTGTTCGGAAAGAAAGAATTTTTTTTCCCCATTAGTACTTCAAATTAGGATTGTACTGTGAAAATATTTAAACAAAAATAAAAATGCGTTATTTGGACTTCCACTAATTCAAGGCTTAAAAATGCAGAGAATTAGAACATCAGTGAAATCACATACTAATGGTGTGAGATGCTTTATGCAAAATTTTAACCCATATAAATAGTCCTCAGCAAGTTCTGGAAAGCTCTAGGAGTTCAGTGTATGCCGTAACAACTAGAGCTGTACAGGAGCTCCTGTAAAAGGAGCTTGCAGGTCGGTGTTTACAGGGGTGTTTCCCAGCAGATGCATCAGCATCGCCACATCTTTCAAAGGTCTACCTTAGTACTGTGGCTTCCACAAAGGTTCATGCTCTTCATTCAGATTGGTCTTGGGAGTCTAAAAGAGCAGGCTTTACCTTGAATGTCAGTAAACCTGGGAAGCCCCAGAAACCTGATGGAGGACAGAGTTGTTCCAGT
>VZUA01020872.1:7550-18518 GCA_013401035.1 Horornis vulcanius | reverse complement strand
TTCAGGAGAGCACCAGGGAATGTGTTATCAGAAGGACAAAGGAATCTAGTTTCTTACCCTGTACCTGAGCCCTTCTTGGAGAGAGGTGTTCAGTTTTTTGTTCTGAAGCAACAACGCTGCGAGGGGGCACCCTTAGAAAGCTGCCATGTTGGAAGGGTTGGCTGATTCCAGCCCTCCGTTCTTCGGTAGGAAGGGGCATCTTGTCATCACCATCCCAAAATGAGACAGTTTTTTTCCCTTTGTTCTGAAAAGCAAACTNTTTTTTTTTTTTGTCAGGTTTTTTTTGCCTGTTTTGTTTTGGTTTTACTTTTTGGGGTTTTTTTGGGTTTTTTGAGTTTGGGTTTTGTTTATTTTTTTGCTTTGCCAGCATTATTCTATAGCAGTTCATGCTCACTGACTTTGAATTATAAAATAATTACCCTTGTGGTAACTTTTACATTATTTAATAGAGTTTTTCAGTCCTCCAAAGAAGCAAAACTGGGCATGTGAATTTTAGCTATTACAAAAATAAGAATAAAAAAAAATTACTGGAGATACTGTTGTCCATATGAATGAACTGCAACATCTTTCCCAGTTCAGAGTTTCAGTGAGCCAAGGTGCTCTCAGTTGCAAAAGTAGAGGTGATTCACACATTGACTTGCTAAACCTTGCTCTGCGCTGTGACCTCAGCATTTAAAAAACAGTAATTCAGTGTCTGATATGGGACCACAGGCGATGGCTTTGATGGATTGTCATAAGCATGAACCATGAAATACAAAAATAGGTTCAGATACCACTTTTCTCCCTTTCCCTGCCTTTCTAGATATAAAAGAGCTTTGGAAAAACAACTTGAGCCAAATCTTCATGGCTAAACTAATACTTTTTCACAATTCAGTTGTTGTTGTCATTTTTGGTTTCAGATTTTTCACTGCTACATTTCCATCTTAAACCTGCATGGTTTATTTCTTCCCTGATTGTCTTACACATGGCTTCCTTGGTAATGTAAGTTCTTCATTGAACACCTACACAATATGCTCTCTTGACCTTCTGTCTGTCCTTACAAAGTTGTATTTCCCATTTGCACATTTGTAGAATATACACAGAGATAGTAATGACTTACTTAAGTTTCATGCACCATCAGCCTTAAGACCTTCAACCCACACACAGGCACTTGCATTCATACACATCAAGGGAAAGAGAGATTTGGACACTGCTATCAACATGTGGGGTCAAAAATACCATTAAATCAGTAAGTTCTTTCAGCTGTGTTCGAGAAAAAACAACAGTACTGAAAAATATCATTCTTGGCCAAGTTACTTATGGATGAAGCAAATTCCCCCATGGCATTATTTGAATGAAAACCTAAGGATGGGATTGTATTTGGCCCCAAAATGTTCCTTCTAATCAGATTGTCACTGTTGTATGTACCACTGAGTGTACCATTTGATCCTCCTGTGTAAAAATACAAAAACATCCCGTAGTTTACCAAGCAATTCATTTGGGACTGAAGCTTCACAGCAATGGAATTAGTATGTACAGCACCTCAATCTTTCTCCTAGATAAGATGTGAAAGGGAGGGCCATTATCGGTAACCCCATAGAGATAGTAGTGTCAATAGAGCTCCTACATTTAAAAGGAACAAAAATACCAGTGCTAGCAGGCAAACATATTAGTTTTTTAGACTTTCTTTTGCCTTCTTTTCAAAAGCTATTAAATACAAAAATTACTTTTCTTCGAAACTTAAAGCAAACTTCTGAAGGTCTAATTTCCCAATAGTTTCCTCTGCATTTATATACTATGTAGTGTTTTGGCAATGCCTATGTTATAAGTTTATTAATATTATGTAAGTGTTGTTCTTGTATTTATGTATAGTGTATGTATTGTAAATATACTCAGAGCTTTTTTTCCTCTTACTGTAAAAAGGTGATTTTTGCCCTATGATAATATAAAGGGAGTCCCCTAATGAAATTCTGTCAGAGGATGATAATTCCACTCTATTCTCAAAGATTTAAATGAACAAGTGTTATCGTTTTAAATGGTGTCTCAGACATATTTTGTTGGTGCATTGCTTTTCTGTATTCAACTTTCCTATGAATTGAGCTGTGAATTGAAATAGAGTTTAAACCTTTAAATGTATGCATTTGTACAATTATCTGAATGGAGGCATGAAGGTTAAATAAAGCATTTTGTATGGAACAAACCCCCTAATTATTACTGTGGATGACTCAAACCTTCTGGAATACCTAGTTATTAACTTTTTAAAATTAAATCTTCATTTTCTATAAACATATAGTGATTTTTTAATGGAATGTTTGCTTAAGAAGTGGATTTTACTTGCTTTTCTGATCTTTTAAAAGCTACTATTGAAAGTAGACGTTCTTTGTCCTTGCACAGAATTTGTGCATCTGTGGCAAAGCTGGAATAAATAAAATAGCACTCAGCAGTATAAAAAAAAATGTCCTGGGATGATATAAAAATATTTTGCATTACTATATAATTTGAGTTCCCCAAGTATTTTAAAAAGGGAACTCTTTGCTTCTGCCCCTCTCCTTTCTCTGCGTGTGGGTAGAGATGTTGCATCTGGAAGGTACCAGTGCAGCCAGGAGAGGATTTGTTCACTCTGTACCCCTGAAGTGAAGGAGGAGCTGCTGAAGGAGGGCAGTGGCACACTGGAAATTGCAAGTTCATACCTGGTTGAAGAGAGCTGGCATTTGCGATTGCTCGTAGGGACACTCTGAGGACTGTGGGCTTCTCCCTTGTGTCTGACCATTCCATAAAAGTGCTTCCTTTATGTTTGAGTTAGTCTAGGACAGGTGGATGTAAAGTCAGAGGCTTGGAGCTGCACATCACCCTTATTGGTGAAATTCCTCCTTAAAATTAATTTTCCCCTTCCCCTGAATTCCCACTGGCTTACTTTTAACCAATATGATAATTTATCTAGTAAAAGCCATAGTGTTACATGGTTACAGGCAGGGAAACGAGTAAACAAAGTGATTTGGAGACCTTTGAGCCTTATGAAGAGATGTTTCTCAACCAAATCTGTGCTATAACAGATCATCCATCTCTCAGACCAATGATGAATTTAAAAATCAGATAGTTGCATTGGCCCTTCCAAAGCACTTCTGCTTTCCACACAATAAGTTATTTGTTCTTCCTCAGTATCCTGTGTATAATTTCATTTTTTCTCCCAAGAGTGACATAAGTATAAAATGCATCACTGCCTGTTTAGTCTGACCTCCTCAGTGAACACCCACACCGTCCTCTGCCCTGACCCATGCTCTGTTCCTGAAAAGTTATTTCTTCCACTTGCACAAACAACTGCTCAATTGTCATCTAATCCCTCCCCCTTTTTTCCCCTTTGTTATTGAACAGTCCACTTGGAATGAAAAGTTGGCACGTTATGTTAAGTACATCTTGCGGGGCACGTCTGGCTCTCCGTGAGCATGACAAGGAGTGGCCTTTGGTAACTACCTTCAACTTTGCACATTGAGTTACTAGATCAGATAAGCACAGTTCTCTCTCTACGTGCAGAAAAAAATCACATCGGCATCATCCTTGAACCCAGGGAGATTGCCCGCCTCCCAGATGGAGTTGTGCAGTGCAGACTTTCACCCATGGATTTAGAGTGCAAGTCCTCGTGTCTAGCCTCTACCAGGGAAGCTCATCCATATGAGAGGTCTGTCTGAAAGATCTGCTCCCTGCACTGTGGCCTGGTGGCATGAGATTTTGGTTGTGAATTGAAAGGGCAGTGGTAGGGGAAGAACATGCTGGTGATTGGCAAGTATTTGTCCTTTCCAAAGTGAAGCCAGCACTGGGGTCCAGGCTGCCACAGATGTAAAAGATCTCTTCAGCAGTGCCTGCAGCACAAACTGTGGAAACCTGTCCCTAAACAACCCTCCCATCCTAGTGAACCAGGTAAAGTTACACCCTTTAAATAGACAAAGAGCCAAAGGCATTTGACTCAAGCTGGAGTCACTCAGTATTTAAGCAAAAAATGCCAGAATCGCAGAATGTTTGGGGTTGGCAATGCCCTCAGGAGGTGATGTGGTCCAGCTCCCTGCTCAAACAGGGACAGCTAGGGCCAGTTGCCGGGATGGTGTCCAGATGGTGTTTGAGGATCTGCAAGGATGAAGACTCCGCAGGCCTGCTAGGCAACCTGTGCCAGGGGTCAGCCACCCTTACAGTGGAAAAAAGTTTTCTGATATTCATAATAGCACCTGACCATTTGGAGTCCTCCCTCTCACTTTGGCCATGAGGCAGGACAGGCTCTCTGGTTAAGGTTTTGATCCAGTCTGTAACTGGCTATGGTTTTTATACCCATGGGTATTTTCTGTGAGAGGCCTCAAATAGCAGCAGTAGCCATATCCTTCCTGTTGAAGCGTACTCACGGAGGCATTTACTGCCTCACATACTCATCTTACCAAAAATATATAGCCCAGACCTGCCCCTTACAAAGGAATGAATAACCAGATCTAGCCAGTAAGCTGAAACACATCAATATATTTTAGCCTTTATGTTTTCATTTGTATCTTTGCACAACCTTGCTCACAGGTGCACTGTGCCCTTTCCTGGTTATCTTTCTCATTTGCTGGGGATATTGATCTATAAAACCTCCTTGTAAAATATTTCAAATAAATTCTTTTGTTTTTTCTGGGGTGACTTCTCTACACCTGTATTTTTGGGCTTATGCAGAATATTAACAGACAGAAACTAACAATAAAGTCCAGAAACTACTGCAAAAGCAAACACTGAAACCAAGATGCTTGCAAAGCGCTATAAATCTCTGCTGAGCTCGAGTTGCTGTTTAATCTTTATATACAGGTACGTCTCAAGGTTATCTGCTCCTGAGGGGTTCTCTGGAGGCTTTTGTGATTTGTCATCCGCTCAGCTTCTTATCAGTCACAGGTATTTCCCCTTGTAACATTTATTATGGGCTCCCCTCTGTGTTACTTAAAAATGCAATGCCCTGAAGAGGCTCTGCTATGCAGTTTTTAAGGAGTTATTAAATCTCCCTCTCCCATGATCAACTGGATCATAAATGCGGCACATGCAGCAGAGCAGGTGCAGCAGCACTGGTGGCAAGCACCCTCACCAGGACTGGATGGAAACATAGAAGTCTGCAGCTCTGGAAAGCAGTTTTCTGTCTCCATCCAGCAGTCTCTGGCTGGAAAAGTACAGCGAAGTACATTCATTGAATACGTTATGTATGTAGAAGCGAATCAACTGCAAAGAGCATAAATAAAATAAACATTGTGGCAGCTTAGCTAAGACACTGTGTCTTATTTTGAGGTGGAAAAAAATCTCATTCTTTTCCACCAGGATGATCATGGCTATCCTGCTGTGCCATTCCATTTCGGCAGAGACAAATCCAGCCCTGGCTGCTGCAACAACGTGTCACCCTTTCTGAGGAACTGGCGGACTTGGGAGAGAGACAGTGAAATTCCTTCATCAGCAAGATGACAGGGAGCCTCTCTGCTCATGGCCGAGGCTGGGACAGCAGAGGATTTGCTGGGAATGGCTTCCTCTCCTGTGTCCACAACCTCATGTAAACGTGCTGCTGAAAGAGAGGGCTGGCTGGTGTGGGAAGCAGGATGCGACTGTTCCCCAGCTATCACTTTATCCAGCAGATAAAGCTGCTTTAATTCCTCGTTTATCCTTAAGTACTTGCTTTGTCTACACTGACATCTGAGTTCTGACTGCTAGCACGTATAGGCATGCAAGTACACGCATATATCTGCCTAGTACATGCATATGTGTATTTGTACACGCACACATGCATGCACTGTATGCATTATGTGGGTATAGCTACAGGACTAGCTCTTACTAAAGGTAGTTGGGGCACCAGCAGCACTACTGGGAATATATTTAGGAGCCAGATGTTCACGTAGGTATGCAACAGCTGAGCAGCAGTTTTAAAGCCCTTTACTTTGAGATGTTAGAGCTGAAATGGGTGCCACATCCCTGGAAGTGTTACAGGCCAAGTTGAATGGGCTTTGGCATAGTGGAAGGTGCCCCTGCCCATGGCAGGGCAATTGGAGCGACGTGATCTTTAAGTGATGCTNGCAATGCCCTGAAGAGGCTCTGCTATGCAGTTTTTAAGGAGTTATTAAATCTCCCTCTCCCATGATCAACTGGATCATAAATGCGGCACATGCAGCAGAGCAGGTGCAGCAGCACTGGTGGCAAGCACCCTCACCAGGACTGGATGGAAACATAGAAGTCTGCAGCTCTGGAAAGCAGTTTTCTGTCTCCATCCAGCAGTCTCTGGCTGGAAAAGTACAGCGAAGTACATTCATTGAATACGTTATGTATGTAGAAGCGAATCAACTGCAAAGAGCATAAATAAAATAAACATTGTGGCAGCTTAGCTAAGACACTGTGTCTTATTTTGAGGTGGAAAAAAATCTCATTCTTTTCCACCAGGATGATCATGGCTATCCTGCTGTGCCATTCCATTTCGGCAGAGACAAATCCAGCCCTGGCTGCTGCAACAACGTGTCACCCTTTCTGAGGAACTGGCGGACTTGGGAGAGAGACAGTGAAATTCCTTCATCAGCAAGATGACAGGGAGCCTCTCTGCTCATGGCCGAGGCTGGGACAGCAGAGGATTTGCTGGGAATGGCTTCCTCTCCTGTGTCCACAACCTCATGTAAACGTGCTGCTGAAAGAGAGGGCTGGCTGGTGTGGGAAGCAGGATGCGACTGTTCCCCAGCTATCACTTTATCCAGCAGATAAAGCTGCTTTAATTCCTCGTTTATCCTTAAGTACTTGCTTTGTCTACACTGACATCTGAGTTCTGACTGCTAGCACGTATAGGCATGCAAGTACACGCATATATCTGCCTAGTACATGCATATGTGTATTTGTACACGCACACATGCATGCACTGTATGCATTATGTGGGTATAGCTACAGGACTAGCTCTTACTAAAGGTAGTTGGGGCACCAGCAGCACTACTGGGAATATATTTAGGAGCCAGATGTTCACGTAGGTATGCAACAGCTGAGCAGCAGTTTTAAAGCCCTTTACTTTGAGATGTTAGAGCTGAAATGGGTGCCACATCCCTGGAAGTGTTACAGGCCAAGTTGAATGGGCTTTGGCATAGTGGAAGGTGCCCCTGCCCATGGCAGGGCAATTGGAGCGACGTGATCTTTAAGTGATGCTTTCCAGCCCAAACCATTTTATGATTCTGTAAAGGGTCAGGGGAGGAGATGAATGCTCAGACTCCTGCTCTATGCCTCTCCCCCTCACCTGAGCTAGTGCTTTAAGGGGTGCTCTAAAGCCCCACATGGCCCCAGACCTGGCCTGTTCTCATCTACCCCACTGGCAGCAGGTGTTCACCCCAAGCCTGGACTGCAAAGAGCATCCCATAAGAGACAGTGTGGCCTCCCACATGACAGAGGGGTCCAAAGTCACCTGGACAGCCTGGGGTCCTGCACACAGCACATCACCTCAGCACACAGGCGTGGACAGAGGCAGAGCCCCAGAGGACAGCAGGGACATGAAAGCAGAGGTCTAGCCTTGCTTATGCTAGGGGGTTTGTCTCACATCCAGGTGTGAGGTAAGGGATGTGAGAAGGAAGTGGGAGCTGCTCCTTTGGTGCCTATCTCTCATTCAGCAAACAGAGGTCTCGTATTTTCGCTGCTTCCAGCAGGAAGGAGCTTCGTGGAAATCAAAACCCCTGAATTAGCTGAGACGAAATTGATCTCCATCTGTGCAAATTGGTAACATGGCTGTTTCAGTCTGCTGGTGAAGTATGCAATCTGTTTCTGAGGCGTTTTGTAAAAAATTAGAAAAGACTGGTAGAGGGTTTCTGCAGAGCTTTTTTGGTTCTGATTATTCATTTATTTACAAACGATCATTTAGACCATCTGTGGCTTTTCAGTGTAACTGAGAGAAAACTCTGAGCTTCCCAGGACTTTACAAGTGTGCCAAGAAGGCAAAACTGCAAAGGCTTTTGGAGCTAATAAAACAAAGACAGAAAAGCTGCTAGTTGTGATGATGTTGAGGTGGGGGGAGGAGATCACAGGGCTGGGGCCTTTTTCCTTCCTCAGCCTTGCTTTGTTTTCCATTTTGTTTGACATTTGTAATCAAAGCCTCAGCACCTTTGCTTTAGTTATAATAACTTCACTGTAGTTATTACATGAGCCTCCACAGATGTACACACAGCCCAAGTTTTTAGCCTCCGGCACTGACCACTCCCCAGACAAGATGCTTGTTCCTATACCACAGTACGTGTGATTCTGCAAGTTTCATTTATCACAAGGCAGCAGTACAGACACAAAAAAAGTACAGCAGGAGCCAGGGGCTCAAGATGAGGTTTGGCACACAGTACATCAACATCAGAAAAGACTTGTTCCTTCAGCTTTCATCACTAACAACATCTGGGAAGATGAATGTAACTCAGTCACGGTTGCTGCAAATTAAAATAAATGAATAACCTGCCAAGTGTGGGACAGAAGTGCTACACCCATGTGTTTTTGTGGGAAAACTAATGTGGCCCTTCAGGATTGTCAGCTTTAGTTTGATTCACATGGATAGCCATGTACCCATAAACTTTAAGGAGCTTTCAGGGCTTAAAATATTTTCCTTGACTATCGTAGCTGGAAGGGTTTTGGTAGGAAGTAAGGATGGCATTGATAGCAATTTCATGCTTGAATTCAACTCAGGGAAATAGTGAGCAAATGTTAGTTCACTGGCTGTAACTTGCAGGAGAGGTGGTGATATCCACCTCTGTAGATCAATAGCCACTTATCAAAGAAGTGGAAGGTGACACCTTGCTATAGGAGTCAGGAATGGTCTGATAAATATATGAGGAAGTGTATCTCCTGGGTAACTGGAGAATAGAAGGCTCCAGGGAGATCCTATAGCAGTTTTCCAGTACCTTTGGGGCTTACAAGAAAGCTGGGGATGACTTTTTACAAAGTGATATGACAAAAGGTAATGTCTTTCAACTGAAAGACAGTAGATTTAGTTTAGATATTAGGAGGAAGTTCTTTACTGTGAAGGTGGTGAGGTACTGGAACAGGTTTCCAGAGAAGCTGTGGATGCCCTATCCATGTAAGTGTTCCAAGGTCAGGTTGAATGGGGCTTTGAGCAACCTGGTCTAGTGAAAGGTGCCCCTGCCCATGGCAGGGGGCTTGGAACTAGCTGATCTTTAAGGTCCCTTCCAATCCAAACCACCCTATGCATCTGTGAAACCAAGTACGTTTTTCTGTGTAGTAGCTGGAGTCTGAGATGGTGTTTTCATGTGTGGAAGGAGCACAGGATGCAGAACTCAGGCTCTCTCAGTATCCTTCTGCAAACATTACTGCCTTACTCCCAGCCTCTGGGTAACAGCAGTCACTGGTTCCCGCCTGGGTGGCCAAGTCTTACACCACTTCTTACCCTAAGCAGATTGATTTTCTGGCCTTTCTGCAGGCCAGGTACAGAGATTCAGCTGGGTCTATTTGAGAGTGTGATTTTTAATTCCTGCCTGGCAGAGGGAGCTGGGGGATGGGCTAGAAGGCAAGTATCTACGGTATGGAGAGGTGGTCAGGTACCTGTAGTATGAACCAAGGACTAAGGCTGAAGTGAGATGTGAAATCAGGAAAAGGAATGAAAGGACAAGACCCTGGGGCTGAGATGAGGGTGAAGTATGGTTATACAGTGGTCCTAGGGATCATGGCTGGGGTGAAAGAGCATGGCAGCGACACTAAGACACGAAACACTGAATCAGACAGTGCCAAACATAACCATTTATACTTTCATTACACTTTTATCTGTACATCCCACATAAACGTTTTTAGAAGTGTCTTTGCAAGCTTTGTAAGAATTATTGATCCTGGGTGTATTGCTCCTCTTTTACAATATGGTTCCTTATCACCAAGATTCAAACTAAACAAATACAGAAACACACACTTCAAAAACTTGTACAAAAACACTCAAAATATTAATTGCATCAGATTTACCTCCATTTTCATTAGAGAAAGAATAACCGTTTTGTGTCTCCTGTGAAAATCTGGCCTTTCCATTCTCTTAGTAGTATAAAACCAGTATCTCCAATCACAGTGGGCAAGGCCATGAGCCATGAGCTTAAAGGTTCAAATCAAGTTTAAGTGAAGCAAATACAACAAGACTGGCATTCACTTCTTTAGTACAGGTGTTATAAGTTTACTGAGAGATTGGAAGTTGGGCTGATTCTTGAAAAGCACATATAAAATTACTTTAGGTCCAGAAGAAATATTTTTGCATTTGAAATTATACTCTAGTCCAGTGTGAGCTCAAACTAAAAATTTTAGACATTTCTAGTGAACCTTTTTGAAATGTCTTTGCATTTGCCTGGAAATACTGAGCTTTTCTTCTTCTTTTTTTTTTTTTTTTTTTTTTCCCCACTGCTAACAGAAAACAGTGAAAGTTGAGAGGAGTGTGCATTCACTAAGAAGCTGCTAGGGGTTCATAGTGTCCAAATAATTGATAACCATTAGATATCTGAAAACCTGTGTGGATTCATTAAGCAGGCATTTAATGTCTTGGCTGGATCAGTGGAGCTCAGTGAACCAACAAATTTTCAAAAGAAACTCTCTTGTGGTGAAGGACTGTTGACCAGTGTTCATCTTAATGTGAGCAAGTAGACTGTGCAGGCCAAGACTGGCAAACAAACGGGAACTAAAGGATGGTTTCCATGCCTCTCCTAGGCATACTGTCTGCATAAGGGGCAAAGATGCCGCAGATTGAACCTAGAAAACTGAGAAGTCTGTGTATCATTTTTTTATTCTGTGTTTCCATGTAGAGGTACATTATCATATTTTAAACATGCTACAGCAATAATAAAAAAAAAAAGGGACCCCAGTGCTTGACTGTAGCACGAGCTTGAACTCTGGTGGGTTTATTGTGTATGCTAAGCTGCAACACCAGTGACATATCAGCAGTTTATCAGTTTATGGACTGGAAAACAAAGCCATTAAGTTCTTTTGGCACTGTGTTTCTGACTAAAAAAGAAAAAAAAG
>VZUA01020859.1:21480-41306 GCA_013401035.1 Horornis vulcanius | reverse complement strand
AGCTCTTGCTCCTTTTTTTTTTTTTTTCTTTTCCCAGGTTAGTAACATTTTTTCTTTTACAAACAAATTAGTCGTTAAAAAACGCATAGAGACATGTCATGCCAAGCTGTGCCTGGGTGTTTCACATTCAGTTTCCCCTCTCCCCAAATAAAGTTTTCTTTTAACTAAAGAATGAGAAGGAAGCAGCTAGAAATCTGTAATGGTTCCATTTATTAATACGTATATCACAAATACTCACAATATCAATGCATTCTCGTTGGCATGCTAGACAGAGGCATTATTAAAAAAGTCCTATTTTTTTTAAAAAGGTTTTAAACTTTTGCTTTCCCCCAAAAATATTTCATATGCCTGTTTTTTTTTTTGTGATTTTTTTTCATGTGTCTGTGTGTGTGTTTTTATTTCAATTTGATTAAACAATGTATTTGGTGGCTGCAACCTCAATGCAAAAAGAAAGAAAAAAAAGAAAGAACAGGAAAAAGAGTATGAAGGCCGCAGTACAGCACAGTTCAATTAGTTCATAGCTACGTAATAAAAATAAAGGGAGCAAAAAGTTCTGCCTTCACAGTAAGCAACAACACAGCTTAATAACAGTATTACACAGGATCAGGTTCCGAGGCAAAATGCACTAGACAAAGCCTACCGGGATACGCACTAGGCATACAACACTGAGTAAGAATCAAAGATGTAGAAGAACATCAGGAATAACAGTTCCCTTCAAGCACAACATTTTTAACATCATTTTCAAGTATCTTTATGTTATGTTACTGATTCCTTTGTTGTTTTTTTTGGGGAAAGGGGGACAGGCGCAGGGGAAGGGGGAAAGGATGGAAACCTTAGTAAAGCAATAAACAAAACAAGAAATTAAGATAAAACCAAAAGAATATATATTTCATATACCGGTTTATATGAACGTGTGCAACACTTATTAACCATGGTGAAAGGCTAATTACGCCCTCCAGTCACTACATGCACAGCCCGATCAATGCTGTTAATGAGTTACCTTTGTTAACTTTACGATGCAACTACTGTGTGACCAAGAACATACAGACGGTGCCGCCCTACGCCGAGCCGCGGGGGTGGGGGCCGGCTCCGGAGGCCGAGGGGACCCGGCCGCTCTCGGTGGCACCGTGGAACTTCACAGAATGGGACACTACGCATGGGACAGTTCGGGAGGGGGGGTGCGAGTGTGCGCGCACACGGGCTTGCTCGTGGGGGTGTGCGTGCGTGCGTGCGAGAGACAGTGTGTGCTAGAACATTCATGTCAGTCTTTCTCCAACTCTGCAGCTCCTGGTCTTCACACAGGCTCTGGACTTGACACTTCTTGAAAGACTGGAGAGCAGGGAGGATGAAAAAAAAAAATATAGATAAAAACCAAACAACAAACCGACAAGTGGGCTGCTAACAGTATTCACGGCAGGTGTTCTGCTCTCTCTTTCCAACAAAACTGAAATGATGAACTTCAACACTGCATTTCCACCACCCCCTTCGTTTTTTCCCCTTCCAAACAAAATTGGGATGGAAATCCCAAAGCAAAGAAGCNTGCAGAGCATTGGTAAATATGTATTTCATGTTCTGGAGTTATTATGCACAAGGTATTTATGTCTGATTTTAAGGACTGCTCTAATTAGAAAAACAGCATTAAAATCTGTCATCTTTCTTTGTCAGATCTTCCCCTTGATTCTTATCATTTATTTGATAGGCAACATGCCTTTTTGGTATTTTTCAAACCCATTACCAATGTCTAGCCAAGCCAGATGTGGATGAATAAATTGCTGGGGCTATCAGCATGTTAAAGGCTGTGTTTCACTTGCTCCACCTGAATTCCTTACCACCACCCATGAGCTCTGAGAGCTGGTGCCTTTAATTTCTTTATCACTGTGCCAGGGAAAAGCTCCCTGATGTCCCAGAGTGGTTATGCTTCCTTTACAAGTGATGCAGCACAGTAGAAATGAGCTCTGTAAATCTGGAAATAACTTTTTAAAAAGTCATTCACCATTCCCTTGGCTGTCACTCAGATTATTGAAAACAGATCCCAGGCTTCCACTCATCAATAAGCACTCAAGTCTTTTCACTGTTTTGTTGACTGCAGTTTCTTAGTGCTTCCTGCATGTGCCAACAGTGTTAATATGCTGTAAATAATTCAACCTCACTTTTCTCAATGGGGTTGGTCAATTAATTAACTCCTCAGTATATCCAGAACATGCCAGGTGTGTCTGGCTGGCTGCTCATCCAAACTGGCTCCTCCTATTTAACTCCTCAGGATTGTGTGTCCCTTCCCCTAAACCTAGCAGTGCTCCCTGTTAACACAGTCATCACCAAAATACACATCTTCTGTACCAGTAAACTGCTTGATTTGGGCTGGCACCAGCCCAGAGCAAGGCCAAGCTAGGGTGACTCAGATCTGGATAAACTGTTTCCTGTCTCTAAGATGTCACAGTCCTTGTCAGAACATGCTCCTTTTGCCAGAAATTAGCTGTTTCCTGTTTCAGTGTCCACCAGAGCTGTTCTAGGAATTTCAAAAGGGCACAGAGTCACATTTAATAGCTGAACCCTCCTGTTCCCCACATGCACCCCCTGATTTTGGCACCAAGGATGACCCTGCCTTGGCTGTAACTAGATGTGGGGCTCTGGTACCACCTCCTGACCAACCTCCAACAGAAACCCAAGCTACCAGGGTCCAGGGGGTGAGTTTTTCATGGCCAAAACGATACGTGTGTGGTGAAAAGCCTCCTCAGCTCTGAAAATCTCACTTGATACCAAGAAGACACTGTAGCCATCTTGTTGTCTTTTCTACTCATCACTGGGAGGATGATTTAATCAATTGTTGAAGGCATTGCTGAACACCAACCACATTCTACAGGCTACACGACACTCCTGCAGCTGACTCATGCACTGTTCCTTTAGCTCAGTTCAATTTTGGAGAATGAGATTTCTGTTTTGGACAGTGCTACGTATTTCTCCATGCTCTGACAGGCTGAACAGAGTGAGGGTCTCTGGGTGGCCCTGTCCCACCTCCTTCACTGTCACTTTTCTGTGTTTGTGGTGACTTTCAGTCTTTCTTCACCTTCCTTGGCTGGACTCAGAAGTTACTCCTCTGCCTTATTGCATTTTTGAGTAAGATGAACTTCACAGTGTATTTAATCCAAATTATTTTCTCTGAGCAAATTCCACCCCAGACCTGAATTGATTCCTCTCTACAATGGGCAAGAATGTATGTATATTGAAGTTTTTTATTTTTCCCCATCACAAGCACCCAGATTACAGCCACTGTTCCTCTCAACCATAATCTGCTGCTTGTGTCAGGTTTACAAGAGGAAAGATGCTGTAGCCTCTACAAACAGGAAACCACAGGCTTTTCTTTCCCCCTTCAACTGGAGCAGACTTCCCCAGATACCTCTAATTAGGGATTCCTCTGTTCTGCGCTGACTGTAACTCTAATAATCAGTGTGTCTAAACTTTGCAGCATCTGCAGGCATGCAATGGTGTTTTCTTTTAATCAGATCACTCCAAAGACAAATGGCAGGTTACTCATGAATATATCTTCTAGATCTTTGGCCCAATTACTGATTCTTGGCTCTGACCTTAGGCTGGTTTAGGCATTTAAGTGCTTATAGTGACATAATGTTTAAGTATGTATTTCAAAAACAATGGCATGCATATCAAGCCATTATTTGACTCAGCATTTCTAAGTATTACCAGGATATAGCAGAGCTATAATAAATATTCTTAAAATACTTTGAATGCATATAAAAACGTGTTTTTCAATGTGTTGACTTCCACATTTAACCACAAGAGCACTGTTCCTCCTGTAGCCAAAAGAGGCAATATTGTACTGAGTTGCTGGATTTTCTTCACGGTGCTCTTTCATTACAGGCATAACTGCAATCCTCTGCATTTAAGTCAGGCTAGAGGCTCCCAGACTGTGCAGCACAAATCAGCACTCTCCACCCTGCCTTGTTCTCTGCTTTTGTTACACCACTTGCCTCCTCTGCTCTTCAGGCAGGAGGAAGCTCCTTATCCTATTGTGTGCCAGGTCCCTGCAGCTCCTTTGAAAAACCTGAAGAATTGGAGTTAAAGGATTCCCGCAAAGAAACTGCTGCTGGGAGCTGCATTCATTTGCCCGCACTCTCATTGCCTCTCAAATGCCCCTTCATAACTTTTATCCACTTATTCATTTATTTGATTTTACTGTCTTGATTTTTGAGCGCTAAGATGTTGGACTTGGTTCTGCATTTGTCTTCTCTCTTACTTTTTTCCTTTCTTCCCTTATTTCCTAACATTATCTCGGTCTTCTGAGCTATTGTATAGAAAGCAGAGAATTTTCCATACCCTGGTCTTGCCACAGAAACTTGAAAATGCAGACAAATTCTTTGGTTTAGACAACTGGGGAACCCACAGCTGTGACTTCTGTACTACCAATCTGTTGGCCACAGGTCATGCCAACAAGCAGAATACAGTGAATTTCTCATCGTTTCCAGGAGCAATCTCAGGTACATCTTAGTTCTGACCACTGAAAACCATCCATAGCATATTTTGTAGCAGTCTTATCCCTCCTGTACACATAATAACTGGCTTTTTAATACACTTATCCTGTAGGAGTTACCACTGACTGGAAGCTGTTCTGCATGACACATTTATTACACCTTATTATACTGAAGAGAAAGAAACTGAATTGCAATTTGAATTTCCATTTTATTTTGGGTCTTGGTATTGTCACCATTTTTCATTCTTTGGGAGAATTTCTATAAATAGAAGGTGTTGAACTAACTTGGAATCCATCAGCACATCAGGTAAGCCAAAACTGGGGGGGTTTAATCCATCAGGAATAATTTTTTATCTCAATACTTGATCATATTCTCAAAATGCAAAATCTCCAAACGTGCAGGTCCTCTGGCTCTATTTTAAAAGAGAGAATTTTCTATGTCATATGTCAATTATTTGAGTCAGCCTCCTGTGCTGTGGTGTGCCTCTGTCACAGGTCCTACCTCCACACTGAATCCACCATGATTTAGTGTTTAGAAACAGATTAGTCTTTAGAAACAGATCTAAAGAGTAGACTCTAGAAACAACCCAGTCTTGGACCAGATTTCAAGTCACATATTGGATGCTGAGGTGGATCCCACTCCCTAAGCCCTGAGCAAGGCCCAGCCTCGCTGTACTCAGGGAGGAGGAGGTGCAGCACACAAGGACCAGAACCGTGCCCACGTCCAGGCAGAGCTGCCCACATTAATGCTGACAGTAAAGAGGGCAGCTGGAGGTTGCACAGTGCAGAGGGCCCATGGCTGCAGGGGAATTTATCTCAGTATGATGGCACCTGTATATGCCCAACAACTGGTTTGGAGCATGTGGAGAACACCTGATCTTCAGCCCTTCAGCACAAAGGGAATAACGTGGCCTGAACACTGCACAGAGTCTCCCCTACTTACAATCTATAAACCCCTCCAGACAGCGTCTCTTGCATTCCTTAAAGCCAATGCCTGCACTGTAGTTTTTTCTAGGCACAGCTCTACATCATCTATGCAGTTTGCATAATTTTATTCTCTGTTGGGCACAACACAGCAATCATTTTTCTGCTCTGAAGAGCACCTGCTAAACGGAAATTATTCCAGCTGGAAGTCAGCATTGGCATCCAAGTCCAAAAAACAGTCAAATTCTATTTTATTGTCATTATTTCAAACCCAAGAAGCAGAGCAGACAAGGTAAGCAACACAGTGTTTTTTATAAAAACTCTTGAATCTGATGGGGAGGTCTGTGCCAGGTCTGTAAGATTTGCAATGCCATTACATCAACTTTCCCTGTTTCTGGGCATCAGCACATTCCCCATGCTAGTCAACACCTAACAAATCACGTGAAGGAAAGGCCCTTGAGCATGCTTTACTGTAGAAGAGCAACATGATTTAATTTGTCTTTTATTTAGATTAAACCTATTCTCAATAGAAACAGTGAAACCTCGCCTACAGCTGGAGCCCTGCCAGCCACGTTAACCTGAAATTAATTTGTAAACACTGCCCCTGGTTGAGCCCAGCAAAACAGATTAGGCAGTAAATTACAACTGGCCACCTTCTATTCTTCACAGCCTGGGAGAGCTGTGTTTTTCTCCTCTGCAGCCTCTCTCCACTTTGTTTGCTAACACCTCAAGCAGCTCATACCTCATGGGTATGTCCTCGCAGTGCCAGAGCCCAGTGGGGCTGGGGAGTGACATCCCCACCTGGCAGCAGGGCTCATGGTGCCATCAGCAGCCTGAGATGCCAACACCACATCAAAACACCCCTCGTTTTCCCCCTCAGTCACAGGGGCCAAGTGCCTTGCAGCCTGTGTGTGCTGCCTGCAGCCTGCCACGAAACACCCACTAAAGGCTTTCAGGCAGTAGAGCTCCTGACTTTTTCTCCCAGCAGCATATTTCACAATTCTACTCATCTAATTTTTCTTTTGGTCAGCTTTACACAAGACATTTAAAAAGATGCTTTACAGCCTTCTGGCTATCTAGAATCCAAACTGAAACCTGAGCTTGGAGTCCTATAGCAATAATCAAGCCATCATCAAGGCTGGAGAAAAGTATCAATGCTGTCACCATTCAAACAAGAACTAGAGTAGCTCATTAGAAAAACCCCTCCACTCATCCATGCACAAACAGCTCCAGATTATTCACCTTTTCTGGATCCCAAAAACCTGACATGCAGGCACATGCTCTGAGCAGCTGCTGTTGTGATGAACCAACATTTCCACCCACACCAAACCACGCACTCCTCACATCCAACACCTTGGCTACAGGGCATCAGGCTTCCAGACGTGCCCAGGGCAGGGCAATCAGCCAGTCTGAGCCCAGACAATTTTAGGGCTCCCTCAGGCTGTGTGTATGCTGATGGAGAGGATGTGGGGGCCATTTTCCACACAGCTTGGGGACAGTTTTGAACTGTGCATATTTCCCTCGCTCTCATTTTTGCACGTTTCCAGTAGAGTCCTTGCTGTCACACATGAAGTGACGGGTATAAAGGAGCATCTTGTTGAAAGATGCAGGTGTTTTCCTGCCCCTTCTTGATCAGAAAAACCTGACCAGACTTATACTTTCCCCAGCTGCTGTCTACATAAATGCAGTTTGAATATCATAGACCAGAAAACCCCTTCTTAGTTCTCCTCGCTCTCATGCCACACTCCTTTTGTTGCAGACAAGGTTTAACAAATTGATTTTGGTAGATTTATCATTTCTCAGTGTTCACTGATAAAGGGAAAATAAATAAAACTGGTCACAAAGTGTCCCCTCCAGGCTCCAGGCCCAAGATGGGGAGGCCTGAGGGTGCTCTCGTTTGAATTTTTGAGTCCTTTAAGAACAAATACGGGTAGGTAGAAGATAGAAGCCTACCCAAACAATGGATAAGCTATTTGTCTTCTTAGCTGTTTATGCTCCATTTAAGCCAATGTTTTATTGGGTTAACCTCTATTTGACCCAGTGGAGGGACAAGTTGTTTTCCTTGAGCTAGTCATTAGCTCAACCGTAACTGATATTCCCAAGGAGAAACTTCATTTAAGTTGAAAAAAAGAAAATCAATGAACAGATGACCTCAGGACTAATGAGCATGCTGAATTCAGTCCCTTTCCATAATCCTTCCTTCCTTGAAGTCCAGATAAAGAAAAAGAGGAGAAAAGAAAAGGGGGGAAGAGAGTGTTTATGCACTTACCTGTGAGAATGCAATCCCAAAAGCCACTCCAGCTATGATTCCCATATTTGTCTCCATAAAACTGGTCACCAAGTCATAACAGCCCTGGAAAACAAACATCATTCCTTGTACTGACCTTCCCTGCCATGAATGCATACATAAAATTTTCTCATTTTAAATGAACTCTGGCTAGACAATATTTCTGCTGTAATTTCCAACAGTGGCACCTTTTTTAACATAGCAATTCTGAGTGAATGATGTGGAGTTGTGGAAAAAACCAGTTCCTTTTAGAAACAAATGCATTTCAATACTTTTAAAATCTAAATGTGATGTTGTACTCATTTTATGGGTCTTTTTAAAGAAAGTCTTTTAAAAAACAATATAGCTTTGACCTGAAACCAAACCAGTAACAATACACCAACGCTATAATACAATAGAGATGTCAAAAATGAATAAATGATGCTGATTTCTTAATATTCCAGGTATTTAATAAAGTGTCCCTTGAGGCATTCTGCTTGCCTTTACCCATCAAAGGACAACAGGCAAGGCACATGTAACTTTAAACCATGTAACAAAGTTATCAAGGGTTTTTTATGAATTTTCTTATTCCATTTGCCCTTGGACATAGAATTCCCTGCCCTGCTCCCCAAACCAAATCTCCTCTCTGCTGTCTTGTTTTCTCAGGCCTCAATTCACAGCTCACAGGATTCATGTACAATATCTGCCCTTTTCTTGGATAGACTTTTTTAAGAGGTTCCCCCTCAGTACAATAATGTTTGCCAAGATTCTACCCTCACCTACCTGACCCCTCAAAAAAGCATTTGAAATTATCTCCTAGTTTGTGGTGTCTAAATTAATCTAAACAAGTGACTTGATACGTGAAGAAGTAAGAAAGATGGTGGGCTTTTTTTTTTTCATTATTAACCCATCAATCCCCACAATCCAAAGTCACTGCTCACCCATTTTGCCACCTTCCTCAAATGACCAACACTCTGTCTTAGGGCCAGTCCTGAGGAGTTTCATACATTATAACTTTACCCACTTTATCAGAAATTGAAAAACTCAGAAATAACAGTAGTTGGCTTTCCCTGTTTGGACCCCCGTCCCATAAGAGAGAAGGGTCTCCACATTTCACCTACACCCACACACCCCTCATTCTGCAAGCACTGTAGAACTCTTTATGACCTCAGAGCATCAGGAGCTTGTAAATGTAGCAGCGAGAAGGACAAACAATGCCCTTTATTACAGACAGGCCATTCATTAAATAAATTGTACCATTTCTTTAACTTCTTTTATAACATCACAAGACATTTAATTCTGAGAGTAATGAAATGCTGAACCTAATAGTAGCTGAGCACCAGCACAGCTGGTCCTGATTAATTTCTGAAATGTTTATGTGTACATATTAACGATGTTTTACCACAGTGGATAGTAGGTCTGATTCAAGCTTGCTTATTTAACCCATCAAGCAACTATAGTTTGCATGTCTTACATGTTATGCAATGAGATTAGATTTCTCAAGCAGTATTTTCATTCTGTCTGACACGGCTTAATGCTCTCCCAGCTCTTCTGAAATTTATTCTGTTGAAGAGCCTTCAAGAGATGCAACACCGAAGCACAGTGGTAATTTGAGGGAGACAGAAGATCTTGTCAACAAAACATGCAACGGCAGGGTTTGGATCACCCTCCTCACTTGGAGACTCTGTTTTCCCAAGCCACAATAATCTGTTTACTGAAGCACATTGTTTACATATGGCTTAGTTGCTCAGTCCTTACTGTGCATGGACTGGGAGTGCAAGCAGCACCCACGAGCTGCATTACAGGACAGAAGTGTGTGCAGCACCGTGTGAGCACCTCTGGGTGCTGATCCAGAGACTCAGGGCACAGAAGGGACAGTTCACAAAGGATCTGATCCTTCTTCACTCCATGCATCTGTTCCTTTCTTAAGATTTTAGAGAGAAGTAGTTCTTGAGGTTTCTTGGTAAAGAACTGTGATTAAAAGCACTAGATGAACATTAATTAGCTAATCCTAATGACAGCTCCTAAAGTTAGGTATTAGTGCCGCCAGAAATGAAGAAAAAGAGAGCCTAAATAATTAACCCAAGGTCACCAAGCAAGTTAAGGTCAGAATTGGCAAAGAAAATCCAGGAATGCTGTCTTTTAGTCCTGTAATTATATAATTAGTTTAATCCTCTTTGGTTAATTCATTATTAGTCCTCAGAAACTGCTAGTAATTTGATTAGCTCATAGAGAACTCGTCTTACTGATAGTTTTGCAATATCCACCAAAAGATGTAATCCAAATATACTTGTCCACAGGCATGGTGAGAAGGGTCTTCCACAACACAGGCAATAAATATTTTCCTTTTTCTCCAACACACAGAGAGCAAAGGGCCTGTTTCCCAAGATGAGCAAGAGGCTTGGGTCAGAGGCAATGATGTTTGCCACCTATCTGAAGTGAAAGGATAGGGCCAAATAACATTTTCTCCTTCTTGCTTTTTATTCCCATGTGCCTTTCAGAAGCATTCCAATTTGCTTAAATGTCTGGGACAACTCCAATATCTCACAACTGCTGAACAGAAATCTGCAACTTTTGATTTTCAGTGGCTATGTCAAAAAATGAGACAAAACCACATGAACTTCCAAACATCCAAATTTCCTCTAGGTAATTAAATCAAGTAATTACTTCAACAATTTCCTGAGGAATCAGGAGTCCTTTTCTGTCAGGTGACTTGTGCATTTGACAGGAGAGCAAGGAGGAAGAATGGCTGGAAATGTGTTACTAGCCCTGGACTAGCACACAGTGATCCCTCAGTCACTTCCTACAATTTAGCAGGCATCCTGTGCCACGAGGAACTCAAAAGTGGACAGGGGTTTCCCTGTGCAGGCAGACAAGCCTGGCACTTGGGGGAAGCAGCAGATCAGTGCTGAGAGTGCAAATGGTACCTAAATGGTTGTGCAGCCAGGAAAGGTTCAGAGTGCATGGCTGTCCTGAACTGCAAAGCTGGGGGCTGCTGGTGGAACACCTCGCACAGCAGAAAGCTTCCCTGCTGGGAAGGGGAGCAGAAGGGCTGCCCAGGAGGCACCATGCCTGCTCTGGGTGCTGGCTGTACTGCACATGCCCCAGATCCACCCTGCCCTGCCTCTCACCTTCCTTCCACTTCTACAAAAACATCGAGTTAGTACAAATTCACAAAGAGCAACTGAACAGCGTGGCTCGCCCTCTATGCAAGATTACTCTGCTGGTGGTGACTGTGAGTTACTCAAGCAATGGACACCACCAGCATTCCACACATCTGCAACAAGTGGCTCTCATTAAACCATTGCAAAAAAGAGAGAAAGGCTTAGTGGAAAATAATCCTCTAGTACCCCTTTTACAATACATGCCAGAAAATGTTGTCTACTTGACTGGTTTTGAAAGACGTTTCAGGCTGTGCTCAGCCACCAGTCCAACCTTCTGAGTCACAGGTGACTGAGGTGAAAAAGACAGAAACAGAAGAGACAGAGGCATTTTCCATATTTCTCCTGTTGTCTACTCAGGACTTCTATTTATTTTTTAAATAGATCTCTAAAAATAAAAACAGAAAAGACAATAATCCTTAAGTCTGACTAAGCTGTGCTTCAACTTAGGATGATGATTTAGCCATGGTATCGTTCCTCTTACCAAAAAACTCTTCCCTCTCTTGCAAATCTCAAGTGAGAAAGAATTGATGACACACTAGCACTTGAAGCAATAACTTGAGTTGCGCTTCTTAGGCACAGTGTCTAATGCATAGATGCTGCATTATTTTCTCCTTATTCTTCCCCCTCTTAGCATTTTCTATATTTTTATTTTCTAATTATTCATTTTCTTCCTGTTCTCCCAACTTGCCTTCTATTTCTCTCTTCCCAACCTGCTCCTTTGGGTGACCCCAGGGAAAGGATCACTCTGGCTGTGCTGTGCTCACAGCCCTACATGTTCAAAGACTTCACTCACAATAAATGTACCCACCAGCCACAACATTTACCTGTGTTTCCTCAGAACTGCTGCATCTGGGATTTGATTTGGGAAAGGCCAGCTCAAAGCATATGAAGCAAGTGCAGGACCAAGCCCATCCTTACCACCACTCCAGCCTCATTTGCACATTATCAAGCAACCATTTGAAATGAAATGCAACTGCAAGCAGCCATAGACTCCACTGGGGTGCTGGATGGTGTCACAAGAGCCTCTGGCACAATGTTACTGGTACCTTCTGGTTTACTTTAGTGGCAGCCACGGTCATGTTGCGCAGATCCTGAGTGTTACAGTCACTGGAGTTCATGCAACAGCTCGTTGGAATGCCGTGCTTGAAGAAGTAAGGGCTGGTGCTCCAGTTGGTGTAGCTCTGAATGCCACAGCAGCTCAGCTAGGAGGAATAAGAGGCAGGTTTAAAACACACAGACAAGCAAAACAGAATTAAAACGAGCACAGAATCGTCTCAGCCCACTTCATAAGCTCATAATCAAAATAAAGACAGGGCACCTCAAGTTTTGAGAAGCAGATACTACCCCTGCCCCATGAATTACAAAAGTACCAGGGATCTACTGGTGCATCCAGAACATGGGAGCAGATGATCTATTAAAAAGAAGGTATTTTATGTGCAGAACTATTATTTGTAATATTTGACAAAGGCCCAGCCATAAACCCATCTTTTTAGTTGACAGTCTGTTGGGTTTTCTGTTTGTTTTCTTTGCTTTTTTATTTGATTAAGATGACCCTGTAAATTCAAGACCTCAAAGCATTACACAGAAATGCATGTAACACATACAGGTTCAAACTAGTACAAATCAATAAGGTGAAACCTCTCTAACTCACCAAAATAATTTCTAGGACAATTCACTGAGCTGTGAATAGAAAGGACCATATGTTCACAGGGTGCATCTAGGAAGTCAGCTAGAAAACCCTAAATTGGGAAGGATGTTCTGATTTAGATCCTAAGCTAGAAGACAGAGACTGAAACATATGGAGTATGTGCTGAATCTTCTGCATGGAAAGGGGCTATAAATGCAGTTCCTGTAAAAAGAGGACTATGAATGAAATGAATGAAATGAACATTCTGCTACAACAGAAAACACTGAAAAACTACTCAGAACTATTTCATTTGGTCAACTCCAAGGAATCAAAAATGTAAAATACAGATTAACATTATGCAAACAGACAATTTGACAGCAGAGTATACTCAGAGCACTGCAGTAATCTGCTAACCAGGAGAAGCCAGGTTAGAGCACAGTTTCAGCCATGCTGAAGGGTCCAACATAACAGCTGTAATTTCTAAAGGTCTAGAAGTTATTGGTACAATTACACTGACATTTCAGCCATTCCTCGAGTTACAATCACATGGAAAGGAAATTGGCTCATAGGATGTATTGCAAACTGAAGGAATAGCTTCTTCCTATGGTAGAGCTTCCAGTGGGAATTGAAATGTGAATTTTATCACTCTGAGTTGTAGTTGGTGGACTTGATCTCTTGTGGGTGGCATCCCCAGCTGGTTTGCCTGTGCTGTGGCTTTTGCACCTGCCCTGTGCCCTGCTGGAAGGCAAGGCAAGCCCCCATTGCCCTGCTACAACCCCTGAGGGTCAGAAAGGCTCTTCTCCACCAAGCTCCTACCCCACCCCTCTAGCACAACTTTCACTGCCTACCTCAGCAGTTTCCCCCTCCATTTTTCTCTGGGGAAAATATACCCAGTTTTTTCCCCTTAACTCACTAGGTCTCCTTTGCCAGCCTCTCACTCTGTCCTTGTGAAGAGAAATGCTGCAGTTAATCAGTGATGCAGGACACAAGATTATAAAAGCCTGTCTCATCCAACTCAAATTTAAAACATTTATAATCTTACTGGCAAATTCCCTTTGGAACAAGCTGTGTTCTTTAGGAATAGCACCTAAACCTAATTCAAGATCTGGGACCAACAATGAGCAAGTGGAACAGGTCTTGCTTTTATCAGCTTTTTCACTAAAATTTAGGCATGCTGGGCAAGCATCTCAGCTGAAATACTTTTCCTTTAGATCAGTTTTGCCAGCCTTTAATTTTGCTTGCAAATTGCAGCCTGCAGATTGAGCCACCAAAACTTCACGTTCTGGGATCAAATCTGTGCTTTCTCTGTTGACTAATTATTGGTATCCAGTTTGAGACTTACACTTTCCTGCACGTTATCCACTGCATGGCTCCGCTCATCGTTCTTGTTGTAATTCTGGATTGCTTCAGTGTATGTCCTAAGGAAAGTATCCTTGATCTGTGAGGGGAAAAAAACACCAGCCCATGTGAGCAACAAGAAACAAAAAATCTAAAGCAGCTGTTGCAGGAAGCAAATGCATTTCCAAATTTCCTAACAGGACACCCAAACTAGCCCTTCTCAGTTGTTTTTAGAGCTGGCAGAGCTCCCTCTAAACTGTCAGGAATCATTCATGCAATTTTTCCAGTGGGATATCACACACAGAAACAAGACTACCCCAGCAAACTGGTATGTTTAAAAAAATACTGTAAAATGACTTAACCTATTAAAAAGGTATAATTTTATGCTTCTTCCCCCAAACTCTTTGTTCCAGCACCAAGTCTGGAGGAGACTGCCTGCTTCTCCCTGCTCACGGATGCCAGGTGGGAGCCAAAGCTTGTGCAAACACCCTGGGGACACAAGCCAGTGGCACTAAAGGAAGACATGAATCTCCTGACCAGGCATCCCTGGCACCAAAGGGATTTGGGTAAGGAGCAAGAGGTCCCTCAGCTGGGAAATGTCAGGCACATCATCAGGAATGGCACTTGGACTGGGTAAGAAAGGGGCTGGGGAGCAGATGATGTGAGCAACCCACATGGCTGTGCCTTCACAAGACACTGCCTCTCCCAAAAGGGAGCAGTCTGACACTGGGGCTGCTGCAGGGGGGGTGGGATGAAATGGGAATGGGATGAATGAGGTGGACAAGCACCTCAGGACCACATTAAAAACAATCCACCACTCGCAAGAGTGGACAGCAGAAAACTGTCATGGCAATGGAAATGTCATGTCAAAAGAGGAGACTTGAGAACCAGCTAATACAAAGAGAAGAGACAAGGAGGGTCTCTGGGGTTGTTCTGGTTCAGCAGCAGTGGCATGTGGGTCCATGGCCTTACAGCCAGAGATAGACCTGATTACAGTGGATAAAGCAGAAGTGTTACTACAAATCTAGACCATCATGCTTTTTTAAAGCTTCTTCCTGTCCCAGTTTCCTACCTCACTCTACTTCTAATCTCTCCTTATTCTTAAGATAGAAATGAAATCCCATCCCACTCCCTCCCCACCCCCTCTCTCCCCCCCAAAAAAAGTAAAAGATTTACAAAACAGCAAGTCTGGTGCGATGCAGAAGTTGCCTCTGCCTCATATAAACCAGCATTTTCCTGGCTAAAAAAGCTGTGTTTAAGAAAAGCATTTAATCTATCCTGCAGCCCTCAGCATATGTAAAAGAGTAAAGAAAATCTCACATGGTGGACGCACAAAACCTGATAGCTCCAGAGTAAATCATCAGGCAGCTGAGGGCAAGAGCTTTGGTTAAATCCCTTCATTTGGAATCATGTCGGTTTTTAAGAGCTGTAAAAGTTACTGTTGCGTATCAGCCACATCCCTGGGGATGTACTGGAGCCCTGGAGCTCAGCACCCCACACATTCTCCTCGCTCCAGGGAACTCCTCAGCAGCTCCTGCCCAGGGAGGCACTGCCAGATGCAAACTCAGCACATTTACACCTACCTCGTGGCGAAAGACAAAACCTGAAATGCCAGCCACTAGCTCAGCCAGGAACACCAGGGACAAGAACATGGCATACTGAAAAGGCAGGAGGCAAGAGAAGTCAGAGCATGATAGGCATTTGTCTCAGCACAGATATTATCACATAAAATGTAACTTTCCCCTCTAGGCACCCTTCAAAGATGTTAAGAAACCAAAGGTCTTTTGGAGGAGATAAAGAAGTTATGACCTGAATATAACACACGTGTTTATCCAACTCACAACTGATATATATTGCTTAATTACTGGCTTTTCTGACATTTCTGTTCTCACGTTTCTTAGCACTCTTATACACATTAAAACACACTCACATGCCAGAGGTGAATCCAAGTCACTCAGGTTTTGATCTTGCAAAAAGGGATACAGACCCTTCCTGTTTGCATGGTGCCCTGCTAAGGTTAATAGGCTTCCCCAGGTGTTTTGGTTTGTGTTTATCTATTTTGCTGCCAGATTGGGATTTGCTGCCTGATTCCTGAAGTTTCTCCAGTGAATGAACTGAAACATTACCTTCACTGGAAATATTCTCAGAGCAACACTAGACATATGCTCCAAATACTTTGCCGAGCCAAGGTCCATATTTGCCTTTAGGTGCAGCATTTGGATCAGGAGCTAAATAAACCTTGAAAACAGTGCTTTCAGTGTAGGCACTCACCAAGTACTAAAATATATATTTAAGCAGAAATAAAGAAGGTAAAGAAAAAATGCAAAGTGGGATAGTAAAATTTAAAGTTGGGGCTTAATCTTCTGGAGGAAAAATTACCTTTTTACTCCACCTGCTAAGTAACAGTTATATAAGAAAGGAAACATTTTAAATTAAATCCAGTCCTAGCAGGATTTAGTGGAGAAAGGGAAACTTAGCTTTAATGAAAGGTTATTGGGGAAAGGAGCACAACGGTGAAGGTAGAACTAGAAAAAGAAAAAGTCCAATTAATGCAGCTGTCAAATCACTGTTCAGGAGAGAAGAGAAGTTTAGAAACATTTCTTACATGTGCAGTGAAAATAAACTCACGTGCTTGGAACAGCACATGCTACTGTTAGTGGCATAGCTTTAAGAAAGTTACATGAGTTATGGAGCAGCTAGATCCTGATTTCCTATGGATTTATATAACCATTCACCTTTATTCCTTTCCTATCTGGACTGCAGTGACTCCAGCAAGCCTCTGCACATGCCCTGACAGCACATCACCAGCAAGAGACAGCATTGAGGCACTTGCCAGCTGGCCACCAACTGATGGAATTGCAGCTGCTACCTCTCCCCTTCCTCTCCCTGACATCATTTGAGGAAATTAACTCCCTTTAACATGTCCTTCTTTTTAAAAATGCAGTTTCAACCGGAGAAAAATCATCCCATCTCCTTAGAAAAGCAGTCCCAAAATACTGTAGCAGGAGATTCATTGTACTGTCAAGCCCTTTCTCTCACTAGTTCAGTGCTTCAGGAATGCTCTTTGCACCCTTCAAATAATTGCACATGCAGAATTTTGCTCCTAAATATGCCTAGAAACACAGTTTACCATGTAAGTTTGTTTAACATGTAGTTATTTTGAATTTTAAGGTAGGCTGGAAAACTCAGAACAGAGAAACTCATAGAGAGAGATGTTAAAGTGGACTGAGGGACAGCAGCTTCCCCTCTGCCCAGTGCACCTCGAGCCCCTGCTGCTTTTGAGATGAGGCCAAACATACTAAACAGTGCTTTGCTTTTTTGGGTTGAATTGTTCTAGCCTAATGAATGTCAGGAGAAAAAGAAGGGCTGGTGTGCTTTTATGAGGTACCAACTATTTGTTCCATAATTTCACATCAAGGTGTTAAACTGACCCCTTAAAATACAGTTCGAAAGAATCTCACATTTATGATGCTTTGGGCATCATTAAGATTGTAATTATATTTATCTATCTGGCTCACAGAAAACCAGAATGATTGCAGACTGACTCACAGAGCAATTCAGCAGCTTTCCACCCTGCTCCAAACACTTGGGCCTATGTGCAGCAAAATTGAGTCATAGTCAATCAAAAACTGGTTTTGGTGAAGGGTTTTTATCCTCCTTTTGTCCAAGAGGCACACATGTAGAACATAAAGATTAATAAAACCTAGCTTATGTGCCTAAAAAGCTTCATCAGCATCTGTCAGGGGGTGGGGGGAATCCCAGCCGATCAAAAAGGCCTCCTCCCTCCTAAGGCACGTGGGTTTGCTCACCAGCTTCAGCATCCATGGGCTGCCACGACAAGTGGCAAAGCAGCCGAAGAGGCCGAAGACGATGATGGTGGTGCCCGTCCCGATGAGCACGTAGGGGGCATTGGTGGAGTTCTCAGCAATGAGGGAGATGTAGGTGCCGAGGGTGAGCTTGCCCCAGACGCCGACTGCGAGAAGGATGACGCCAGTGATCTGCAAAGCAAGGGGAGAGATGTGTCAGGAGGCCCTGGGGAAGGCATCCAGAGGCAGCAGGCAGCGATGCTGAGGGGATGTGCTGCTGCCGTGCTGCTGGCTGAAGCGTCAGGACTTCTACAAACTCCAGAGGGACAGCCAGACAAAATTAAACTCCAGCATCTGTTACATTAAGGCTGCCACCGAAGGACAAACATCTGAGACTCATCACTGCCAAGGGAGGATGCAGTGTGCCACCTGCAGGAACTCTGCTCTGGGAGACAAGGCCAGCTCCACGTGTCCCTCTGTGTGAGTGTCCCCTGCTCCCCTTGATCAGCCTCAGCAGGTGTTGGCATTCCTGCTTCTGCTTTGGGACAGGATTAGCAGAGGCTTCTGCTCTCCTGCTCACAGTGGCAATAAGAATAAATCCAGCTCTTGTCCATCTCTCAGTGCAACTGTGTGAAAAGTGCTGAGTCCTTGCTATTGAATGTCAGAAAAAATCACCCAGGAGCATACCAACCCACAGACATCAAACACCCTTACCAAGTCTGGTCCCATCCCTGCACAGCACCATCTTCACCTCTCCTTGTCCCAAACAGAAGTGGATTAATCAGCAAAATCTGAAAGCAAGCTGCAGAGGACTGGGAAATCTGCAGAACAACTTCTGGTTTCTTGCCTCCAGTTCCACAAAGGGCTGGTTTCTGTGCCTAAGCTGCTGAAAGTTTTACCACTGTCCCCAGGGAGGCATAACAGCAGCCTTCACTGCCAAAATGAACAAGCAGCTTCACATATGAAAGAGAGCTCAAGCCTCATAATAAAAAGCATTTTTAGTTGGCTGTTTGAAACAATTACTAACCCTTTACTATGCGTTTTAAGAGTTTGGTTTCCCCAGGTCTCAGGGGGGGCCCATTCAATTTACGGCACACACAGACTTTGGAAAAAAGGAAGAAAGCCTCTTGGTGGTTTATTCCTCTCCTGCTTTTCAACAGAGCTCTGATTTACAGGGATTTAAGGAAATCCCTGAGTTTGTTGGGAGGTCTAAGCCCCTAGCAAGCTTGGCAGGGTGCAGAGGGGATGGGATGTTTCCACAGACACTGAAGATGCACCTCGGGTTGCAGCAGTGCTGGCTGGAATTTTGCTTATGGAGAGGAAAAACCGTAAGACTTCCCTACAAACCTTTTCATGACCTTTATTTAGCAGAACACAAGCAGTATGGTATGACTAATGCCTACCTCCACCCCAAGGCAAGCCTCATTTCCTTATTTCCAAGATACACTTTTTATCACTATCTCTCTGTGCCATCACACAGTCTAGGGAACAATGAATGTACTGGTTTCTTTAAAAGCAGGAGAGACATGGGCAGACACTGCTGGCCTGAGAACAGGACAGCAGGAATAGACCCTGATCCTGACACTCACCATCAATACACACACCTTCCCTTTACCTCTGTCTCCTTCCTTTGACCCAAAATCTCTCCACCAGCCTAATTCTGTGACCTGTGTGTCAAGTTCAATGGTTGCAAAAAGAAGGGTGCTGTGGTCCATTTACACCTGAAAGGTCTACAAGGAAACTCAGAGCACCTTCTCCAATTCACAATCCCACCCCATTCTTCCCTACTCCCTTTCCACTGCAAAGTTTCAATTCAGACAATGATCAAACAGGAGATGTACAAAGTATTTCAGATATCCTGGCAGTCAGAGGAGAGTGATTACCAGCCCTTCAACCTTTAGAGCCCCTCTGAGCATTCAGCATCCAAAGGAACTTCATTTACAAACACCTGGAAGAGCCAGCACACATGGAGCATGACAGCAGCAGTCACATTCCACCAGTGGATTTCTACAGCAAAACCTGGTCTTCATATGGCCCAGAAAGAATTTTAAGATTTGTCCTGGAAATGCTGTGACAGCCTGTGAGGAAAGAGTGTCACAACCCCACTCCAAATCCTCAGCAGACACAGAAAAAAAGAGCTGGCAGCTGCACAGCCCACGATGCCCCAAATGAGACATCTGGAGTGGTACAGAAAAACAACCATTTGAAAGGAAAAAAA
>VZUA01020857.1:0-14025 GCA_013401035.1 Horornis vulcanius | reverse complement strand
GGGCTCTAAGGTCCCTTCCAACCCAAATGGTCGATTCTATGCTTTGTCAGACTAACCAGGGCTTCTTGGAATCTCCTGTCTTGCAATGTCTGTTGTAAACAGAATTTGCATCCTGGAGTGAAAAAAAACCCAATCCAAAACCAACCAACTAAACAAAAATACCCCAAACCAAACAAAACCCACGACTCAAACCACAAACTCAAATCCCAAGAAACTACTTCATAACTTGGCCGTGTTCTCTGCAAATGGACTGGATCTTTTTCCCCTCGGCTCTGCTGGCAGATTTTTGTATTGTCTGCCTCTGATCTCTATCTCCTGGCAGGCAAGGCAGCGTTTCCTTTGATTTGACAGCATTTAGAAACAAAATCTGAAAGGAAAGCTTGTGATCTGCAGCTGTCAGAGATGCCACTTGCTCCAAGTGTGAGTGCTTGGAAGCAGGGAATCTGCTGTGGAAGGTGTGTGTGTGTGCTGGGACTGTCTGTAACCATCCTGAAGGAGAGGTTAAAATACATAAAACAGAAGGGGTTGGCAGCAGATTTTTTTTTTATATATAAAATTTTTATATTTATTTCATTTTATTGATATATATAAAATTTTCTACCAAAGCCTTGCCAAACCCTTCTGTTTCATCTTATGCTACAAGGCTGAAAGGGAATAAATATTTCTATATATCTGCTTTCCCTTTGGAGCCAGCTGCTGGTAAAAGGCTGGGAGTGGGATGGTAAAGGAAGTTGTGAGAGAAGAAATGGGAATAAATCTTTGAGATCTTTGCCTTGACCATCTTGAAAGATCAAATCACAGCACCAGCACCACTTTGGCCCTTTTCTACCCACAAATGCCCTGCTTTGGGGTCATTCCAGGTGAATTTCCAGACTTGTTTTTAATTTTTTTTCTCAGGGCCAGGACCTGTTGTTTGGGCCCACTCTGGGCCGTGAGTCACCGGTGCTTTCAGCAGCAACAATGGCAGAAATGGGCAGCATTTCTTACAATGTGATTATTCCTCATTTGTGCAGGATGGAGGAGTCTGGAGCAGGGCTGTGCCTCACCCCTGTGGCTGCTGTACTGAAGGGAAAGTGCCCTTAATTCCTTGGGCAAGGAGATTGGAATCTCCCATTAGTAAATGGTTAAATGTGATTTATGGAATCAATTAAGGTACAAGGGAGGTCTGGGGGGGTCTCTGGTTCTGCTCCAAGGTAGCTTTTAAAGCAAGGTCAGGTTGCTGAGAGGGAAGGGTGGGAGATTCTCCCACCTGACTGGGACCCTGCTCCAGTGCTTAGATTTGGTCATTAAGGAAGGAAGAAAACCCCCTACATGATGATGATGATGATGATGGAGTTGGCATTTCCATTTTTGACTTCCAATGCCTCTCAGAGCTGCTTGCTTTGAGGTTAATAATTTTGCAGCGCTGATGAGGAGAGTGCAGTTTCTCTCTTCAGAAATTCCTCCTGCTCTACAGAAAGCAGAACCCAAAGTTGCATAAAATCAGTCAAAAAAGGGTTTAAATTTCAAAGTTGCTGTGAATCTACAAGGGAATGGTGCTGATGCTACTGGGCCTTGTCTTAAATTCTATGGGTTCTTAAGGGATTGAGGACAAGGAGGAACGGCTTCCCACTGCCAGAGGGCAGATTTATACAGGATATTGGGAAGGAATTGTGAGGATGAGGAGGCCCTGGCACAGGGTGCCCAGAGAAGCTCTGGCTGTCCCTGGATCCCTGGAAGTGTCCAAGGCCAGGCTGGATGGGGCTTGGAGCAGCCTGGGACAGTGGAAGGTGTCCCTGCCCATCCAGGGGGCTGGAATGGAAATGGTCTTTAAGGTCCTTTCCACCCAAACCATTCCATGACTGAAAAGATCCGTGATGAGCAAACCCACAGCTTTGGCTGCTTCTCTGGAACTTGCTGGATCAGAAGTGTCTGATGGCCTCCTCCAAGATACCTCAAGAATAACAATAGCCATCCCACACCTCAGAACATTCTTTCAATAGATTTAAATATTGGCATTTCCCCAAATAACTCTCTTCCCCCTCTGCTGTCGGAGAGATGACGCACTTGCTTGTGAGGGAGGCGAGCTGATGCTCAGGCTCATTCTTGTCTTGCTTTAAGGTGATAAACAGAAGGTTTAAGTCTAGAGCAAACAGGCTGCAGCTTGGTACGAGCTCTCAGATTACTCATAATTGAAAGGCTTAAAACTTTTATGCACCAGCTGCTGCTTTAGCACTAAAACAATGAGCTTCTGTAGGCAGTTACCCTGCTGGCTTTGGAGGCTCTCACCTGCACAGACAGAGCAGAGGATCCTCGGGTGATTTCCTGGATTCCTTTGAATGTGGTCAGGCTCCTTAATGTGGCAACTCTGCCCTGGCCCTCCCTTGTTTCCTCATCCAGTGGTGACTCTGGTGTGACAGACGCTGATTTCAAGGAGAAGTGTCTGTATCTGATGTCTCATTAGGATTTCAACAGCGTTATGCAAAAGGTCTGTTCTAGTCCTAACAAGAAGTTTGAACCCATTTCTCTTAAGGATTGTGCTTGTGCTTATTTTGTGTTAGGAAGTCAAACATCCTTGCTCCAGGTTCAGCTCTGCTCTGATGGGAGCAGGCCTGGATGTGTTTGCATCCCAAATTGGATCTATCTGCCTGTTTTCAGGTGGTTCCAAGTGAGTCAGAGGTGGTTTCTTGCATGCTGAGGAACGTACCCTAGATCAGAACAGCTGGACAAGGCCTTGTCTGGTCAAACCGTCCCTATGACTATTATGAGTTGTTTTTTCACCAAGCTAGCTCAATCAGCTAAAGGTAAAGGAATGAGTGCTGGGCTTTTCCTTTTATTGTTGCAGGGTTTCTCCCAGTGTTTGCCTGTACTGCTACAGTGCCCAGATTTCCTTTTTCTGCCCATCATGGGTTCAGCTGCAGTTCCCTTCTGCTCCAGTCCCACCAGTACCAACATGTCTGTGTCTGCTGGTGCTGATGGTGACAGGGATTTGCAGAAAAGTGTTGGGTTTGAATCTGGAATAGTCAGAGCCTCCACACATCAAAACAAACATGCTTGAAATTGATATCTTTTCCTGTCTGCCTGTGCAAAATGACCCTTGGGCTAATAATGGAGACTGTTGGTTTATTAATCTCTGCATTCCCGTGTTCTTGCTGTTATAGATTCCCTTCAAATGAGCCATTCTTCCCTTGAACACCAGGGTTTGACTGTTCAGACCCCATCAGCCCCCTGGCAGCCTCTCCCAAGATCAGGGAATTAAGGAATGAGTTTTTAATAACAAGCCAGCATGGGGATGCCCTGTGCAGCAGAGCTGGAATGGCTGCTCTGTGAGCACTGCAGGCTTGGGGCTGACAGCTCGCTCAGCCTGGGGATGCCTTTCACCTGGAACAGAAATAAAAACAAATGTCAGAGTCTTCCCGAGCTGCTGTTGTGACTGAACGAGGTGCTTCATCCTCAGAAAAGTTCCCCTGGATTTGTGTGTGCCAGGAGCTGCAAGAATCAAAGTTGATGGAGCCCCCAGCACTGCGTGCACCCCGATCTTGTCACTCTGAGATCTCCCCATGTCTCTGTACTGGGTGTTTGAAGTAGGATAACAAGGATGGAGGAGGTGTTCCCTGCTGCTTTTTTCCCCTGGAGGAAGGTGGGGTTTATGTAATGGTGCCACGTGAGCCCTTCCTGCAGCAACTCAGAGCTGACAGGTGAACCCAAATCCTCTCAAAAGGCTAAAAGAGGAATTTCTGACCAGCATTCCTGCTACAGGAATGTCCTTGCAGTCCAGTGGATGCTGAGGGATCCACCCAGGGTTTGGAATCCAGGGATAATTTAAGTCATAGAATCATGGAATGGTTTGTGTTGGAAGGGATGCTAAGGATTATCTCATTCCAACTCCCTGCTGTGGGCAGGGATGCCTTGCACTATGCCAGGTTGCTCAGAGCCCCATCCAGTCTGTCTCCTCCAGAGCTGGGGAGTCCACAACTTCTCAAGAAAATACTTCTTTATCCAATGCCAGCCTCAAAATCCAGACTGGCCAACTTAGATTATGAAGCCACTTTTACCTTATCTCCCTTCCCCAGTTCCTTGGAATTGGGGAGGGTTGGAAATTGCCCTTTCCATGTTCAGTGTTGTGGTGATGTTGGATAATATGTGCTGGAGGGAGTGTGGTTGGATTAAATTTATCCTCTGACAAACCCCTTAATTCTGGACAGTTGGGCCCTTTATCCTTTGGCTGGAGCATTTCCTGATGGTCTTTGAGGTCCCTTCCAGCCCAAACCAGCCCAAATCAGCCTGGAATTCTGTGACAGAAGAGCAAAACTGTTCCAGAGTCTGGCCTGGTTGTTGTGAGATGGGAATGCAATCCCCTAAAAAACCTGCTCACCTTGACCTTGGAGCATGCAAAGCAGTTGTGTAAGTGCATTTAAGGACACAGGGTTACAGGGAAAAAGGATGTTTGGTGGAGACACAGCCACATTTCTGTTGCTTCAGGAAAGCAGGATGCATCCAACTGTGTAAGAGCTGAGAGAAAAGGGATGAGCCCAACTTGTCAGAGACAAGTGGAAATCCAGGGGCAGGCTGAGCTGAGGGTTGAACCTCCCCCAAAATTGGTGTTGACTTGTTCCTCAATTTGTTTTTGGTTGGAAAGCCCAGGGATCACCCTAACTGGATGAGACACATTCCCTGCCTTGTTATCATCAGCTTCAGAGCGTGTCCTTTTCACCTTTCTGCTGGTCCTGTTGTTACCTTTAAATCCACAAGAACTGTTTTTAGAGGGATTTGCTGTGCCCAGCAGTTGTTGTAAGGATGATGTGGCAGAGCAAGTGGAAGTTGTTTGACACATTTGGGACAGAGCTGAGACCACTAACAAGCACTTGGCTTGACAGTGACTGGGAAGAGAGGCTGTTCAACCTGCCTCATGCTAAAAGTGCAGCTGTCTTCAGCACAGCAGGACTGTGGAATTGCTAATGAGGGTTCTGCCCAGGCTGGGGATCTGAAAAAATCTCATTTTTATGAAACCAATCTTATTGTAAACAAATTTGGATTTTTTTTTTATTTTGGTCTCAATAAATAGACACCAAGTATTGTGGAGCTGCAAATGTGAAACTGAACTGTGAGGGGTAACTTTTAGGTGTAGACTCCTGTTCTGTTTCTCTTCAGGCTTCATTACCTTTCCCTGCAAGCCATAAATTGAATAAAGCAGTGTAATAGATCCATTTCTGCCTCATTTTTAGATGCTCTCATATGCTCTTATGGTACCCTAAACAAGGTATGAAAAACTTTGTGTGGATGGAAAGCTGTCAGGGACTAGAAAAACAAGATAAAAACACGTAAAGCTGACCTTCTTAAGAGTGTGGGATGACAAAAGGGGAAGGAAAGGCTGCTGGGGTCAGATCTGAAGTGAACTTTTCCATGATGTGTACTTCTAGTTGCTTACACTTCTAACAAACCTCGAAGCACTTGACAAAAGTCTTTTGTTTCCTGCTCAAAAGTGAGAGTGAATAAACTGAAGGAAAAGAGGAGGTGTGTAAGTCTTGGTCCTGAGGAGATTTTGGGCTTTAGAGCTCTGCCCTGCCCCTGATTAGGAGCAGGAACCCTTGGCTTCCACCAGCAAATGGTGAAGTTCTCAAATACTCCAATCCAGCCCCTGCAGCTACATCAGCAGAGGCTCATTTGAAGCATGAAATGAGCTGAGTGTTACCAGATTCTGCTCGAAGCTCCTGTGAAGGAAGAGGATGAGATCAGAGTTTCAACTTCTCCTACAGCCTCTACCCCACAAGGGATAAAGTGCTGGAAACTTCTGCCTGTGGAGTTGAGGTAATCTTAGAACTGGAGGTGCAGCCTCCATCTGCAGGCTCTGGATATTTAACTGGGGATTTGTATTTATAACCTTTTTGTATTTAAAATTTGTATTTATGACCCTGCTGGGGCACAACTGATTTAAGACTTAGTACTGTGTAGAACCCCTTGCTAGCGCTGGAAATTGTGGAATGGTTTGGGTTGGAATGGACCTTAAAGATCATCCCATTCCACCTGCTGCCGTGGGCAGGGACACCTTCCACAGACCAGGTTGTTCCAAGCCCTGTCCAACCTGGCCTTGGACATTTCCAAGGATGGGAACACTTCCAGGTTGCTTCTCTGGGCACCCTGTGCCAGGGCATGACCACCCTCACAGGGAAGAATTCCTTCCCAATATTCCATCTGACCCTGCCCTCTGGCAGTGGAATCCACTCTCCCTTCTCCTGTCACTCCAGGCCCTTGGAAAAAGTCTTTTCTCCATCTTTCTTGGAGTCCCTTCAGGTACTGAAAGGCCACAGTTAGGTCACCCCAAAGCCTTTTCTTCTCCAGGCTGGACAATCCCAATTCTCTCAGCCTTCCCTCACAGCAGAGGTGATCCAGCCCTCAAATCAAGTTGGTGCCTCCTCTGGACCCAGTCCAACAGGAAATCTCTGGAGCAGTTTATTCCTGTGGTGGCAGAACCATCTGCTCCTGCCTGTGCCCTGTGCTTTTCCACCCCTGTCCCGAAGCATAAAGGGAAACTGGATAATCCTCAGATCCAAGGTTAGATAAATGTTGGGAAAGGCTTCCCAAAAGCCACAGTTTTGGATCCCTTTCCCTCAAGCACAAGGCCCAACACCCAACTTGGTGCCAGATGGTTGAAGACCACCAAAGCAGCGCTGGGGAGCCCAGAAGAATGGAACTAAGGCTGGATGCTTTATGGGGCAATAATTAAACACTGACTGGCACTCTTTCACTCCCCAAATCAGAAAAACTTGCTAATTCCTGCCTGCTACTGGGAAAGTGCTTCTCTGTGGCTCTGGTGTCGGGGCTGCTCAGCAGCAGGTTTGTGTTTGCAGGGCTGCTGGGCAGATCCTGATCCTTAAAACAACCTCCAGCAGCAAAGCTCCAGCCTCTGGCTGCAAAGGGCTTTTCCAGAGCTGAATGTGACACACAGAAAAGGCTTTGGTAAATGGCTCTTGTGACTGCTGGAGAAAGGGTGAAATGAGGATCTGCACAACCTGAAGACTGTTGGATGGGGCTTGAGTAACCTGGTCTAGTGGAAAGTGTCCCTGATGATGGCAGGGGGTTGGAAACAGATGATCTTTAAGGTCCCTTCCAACCCAAACCATTCCATGATTTTCTGCTTTTTGTTGGAACCCTTAGAGAACTTCTTGACACCTTTGTCTTGATGTTGTCCTTTCGTCTTCCCAACTTGCTGCTCTGGCCCTGTTGCCTTCCAACCTGGGTTTTGAATCTCCTCCAGTCACCAATTTTCCTGGTGTATCCCCTGCTGTTGCACATTTCCCTGACTTTTACACTGCCTCCTGTTCATTACCCACTGCTTGCCCCATACCTGCTTCCAATTTTCCTCAGCAAAGCCAAAACCCTCGAGTTTTAAATCCTGAACTCTAAGGGCTGTTGAGCATCTGCAATGTAGCTGCTTTTTCTCCTCCTCTCAAAAGGCTTATAATTTGCCTGGATTTTTGGCGATGACAAAAATGAAATTTGACATAAAAAGCTTGTCCCTCGCTCATTAAAGCCCTTGTTCTAAATCATGGGTCCAAGGCTTTAAGAAAAAAAAGAAAAATATGGAAAAAGCCACCAGAAATTGAACAAAACAATGTGTTTATTCCCATGCTGCTTTCTGAGAAGCAGTTGGATTCACATGTTCCAAGAGAACTGTGCCCCAGGCAGACCCAGCCTAGCATGCAAACTCCTACCCTGAACAGCCAGGGCTTGATGAATTTATAACCAACTGAAAGCAGAACTGGAGAGAGTCAGGCAGCCTTGATAACCTTGCCTGGAGATGCACTCTTGGAAGGAAAGTTACCTCTTAAAAAATAGTCTTAAAAAAAATAAAAATAAATTCAAGCCCTGCTGAGCTCCCATAAAGATGTGAAGGATGGAATTCAGGCTTGCCACGCTCCAGACCTCCCCAGACCCTACAAAATCCCCTTTAAACATCCCAGTTGTTCCTGACTCCACCACAACGGCACAAAGGACGAATGGAAGCCATTCTGTGCCTTTCAGGGGTCATGGGCCATGTGGCCCTGCCTCAGCTCCACAATCAGAGCCTGAGAGAACATTGTCTGCTGGAGAACTTCCTCTGCCACGCCACCCTGCTGAAACAGCACGACAGCAGCCCCGGTTCAGGCTCCAAAGGGCTGCCCTCAGCCAACTCTGTAATTAGACAATGAGGAATACATATCTCTAAAGTAGCCTGACTCTTAATAGTTGATTTATTTTTAAGAATGGGTGTGATTCAACAGCTTTTTAAAGATTTCATCCCCTACTGTCTTGCACCGTAAGGGACAAGCCTGGTGTTGATCTGGTGATTCTTTAAATGGAAAGCTGGAGTTGGCTGAGCTCAGTGTTTTGAGTGAGGTTTTATCAATGCTGCACCAGTGGCTGGGCTCTCAAGATTTGCTCCTTGGCCTCTCTGTCACCAGCAGTCTCAGAGTGTCCCTCTGTCCTGCTCCAGCCAGTGCCTCGCCATGGAGATGTTTCCTGTGAGAGGTTAGTGGTGATTTCCAGTCTGGCAGGGGTGTGGGAGCTCTGGGACAGCCAGCACAAGTGCTTGTGTGTGAATTAGCCTCTTGGAAGAGGGCTGTGTTCTCCCAGTTATGGGGGTTTGGAGTGGAAAAAGAGATGCAGAGTGTTATAGGATTTTTTTTTTTTTTTTTCTGCATGGCTGCTCAGGTTATGGTTGCTTGAGGCTTCACAGTGGGTTTTGATAGTTTCTGAAGGGTTCCACAAGGTGTTAGCAGCCTCCAAGAGAGCTGGGGAGAGACTTTTACAAGGGCACAGAGTGACAGGACAAGGGGAAATGGCTTTAACTGAAGGAAAGTAGGTTTGGATTGGATATGAGGAGAAATTCTTTGCTGTGAGGCCCCGGCTCAGGTTGCCCAGGGGGGTTGTGGACTCCCCATCCCTGGAAGTGTTCAAGACCAGGCTGGATGGGGTAACCTGGGCTGGTGAGAGGTGCCTCTGCCCATGGCAGGGGGTTGGAACTGGACAGTCTTTAATATCCCTTCCAACCCAAGCCATTCAGTGAATTTTTTTTTCCTCTAATGGGTTTGGCTGTGATTTGTGTAAGGGCTGTAGAATTTTTTATAGTTTCTGCAGTCCAAAAGCCCCACAAGCACTGGAGGATCCTTGTCATCCTTCATCCTGGATGGGAAAGAAGGAAGAAACAATAATTGTGATGCTCAACCATGCATTCCTCTTCTTCTATTGCTGCCTTTGAAATGCCAGCATCTGATACTGGGATGTGAGGAATTCACAGGTTCCTCTTCTCTGCCAGGGTTTCTGCCCTCCTGTTTCCTCACTGGGAGGTGCTGCCCTGTGAATAATCCTTTCTGAACAGCACCTCTGCATAACTTTTCAGGAATTATGCTGGCTGATCATAGAACCACAGAATATTCTGAGTTAGAAGGGCGCCACAAGGATCATCCAGTGACTCTTGGCCCTGCACAGGGCACCATTAATTATTTTGCTTTCCTCTACTGTCCAAATTCCTCATTCTCTGAGCCTTCAAAAGCAGCAGAGTGTTTAATATTCAGCCTGGGATGAGCATGGGTGCCAAGTTTGAGATGAACCCAGCTGACCAACAGCTTCCTCCCCCTCTTTCCAACCCACGAGCGGTCACTTCAAATTCAAGCTACGCTGCTTGCTGGAAACTTTAAATTGGCATTTTGGGTGGGCTGAATTTTCTTCCCGAAAAGTCCTTGAAGGGTCTTGCCTGTGATAATGTTCCTCGGTGCCTGGCGTGGGTGAGCAGCTCTGAACTCCCAGCAGAGCTCCATGGTAACCAGAAATGGCATTAACGAGAAAAATCGCCAGTTCTGCTCAGTCACTCTTCTAAAATAGCCCTGCAGGTGGAGGAGCACGTGCCTGGCTCAGGTGTGACACAGGTTCAGGCTGCAGCAGCCACTTTCACCACTTGGGTCTTCCCTAAATCCCAAGTTTTGGCCTTCCCTAATTCCCTGCTGAATGAGATTTCCTCTGCAGGGCTTCCAGAGGGAGTTTGGAAAGGCACCAAGAAAGGGCAGGAACGAGCACATCCATGTCGTGGCTGCTCCAGGTAATCCTTCATGCCTTTGGGACTGGAATTTCTTTAAAAAAAAAAACCCCACTCTTTGATTTGGATTTCATCATGACCATCTCTCAAGGGGCTGCTGTTAGAGTGGGATGGAGGAGCCAGCAGGACAAAAGATAAGGAAATGATATTTCCTCAAAGCCACAGCATTTCCATTTGTCATTAGAGGCTGGTGATAGCTGGCAAGGGTTGGTCAGATTTATTTTCATTATTATTTTTTTAATCTGCTCTGAATTTCAAAGGCTGACAGGACATCCTGTACTCTTTAAGCTGGTTGGTTTTCCAGGGTTTTTTCACTGTTACCATTAAAAATCTAGAAATGCTTTGACTTCTGTGCTGGAAGAGTTGAATATTTCCCTTACAGACTCCACATGAAGGGGACGAGACCAGTTCTGGTCTACTGAAAATGTTTTTCAGTGCCTAAAAACTGGCCTGGACTTCAGCTGACCAGACAGTGCAAGAATTACCTTTAAATCACAGATTTCAGAGAAATCTGGAGCACTGAATTTCTGTCAGCAACAATAGAATTCAGTTGCTGATTTTTTTTTTAAATCATTTTTCTCATGCAGAGAAGAGAAACAGTGAACCCGAGGGAGGGTAACTCTGAAGCAACAAATAGTTGTTCCTGACAATTTAAGATATTTTTTGTTTTGTTTCTGGTGATGAAGGTGCTCTAGGCTCACTGAAGAGCTCTGGCAAACCATAGTAATGCTCCCCACCATATCTTATTTAAATGTGTGTGTGACTCCCATCTTGATGATCAGGGGATGAAAACAGCCCAGAGAAGGAACCTCTGCTGGAAAAGCATTTGGAAGTGAGACCCTTCCTTTGTGAAAAGCTTAAATTATTTTCCCTGCTGAATTATCTTTGATTTTTTTTTTAAACTGGCTTTTTTTTCCATGAGTACTTTATGATGACACTTAAATAACACTTTATATCTCAAAAGCACTAAGTGTGCATTAAATCCTGCTGTAACTATTAGGAAATAAGACTTCTGGCTACTGGCAAAAAAAAAAAAAAAAAGAAAAAAGAAAAAGTGATGCTTTTTGGTATTTGAGTCATTTATTACCTAAAATAGTACAAGATGGAGGGATTTTTGCAGCCCAAGTGTGACACAGATATCCAGGAAGGAGACCAATCCAGGCAGGCACAGGAAGGTTGGGATGATGAGCACTAATTCCCCCAGGCAGGTTTCTATTAACACCACTGTTCCTTGAGTAATTTTCAGCTGGAGCTTTTGCCTCACTCATCTCTGTGGGTATATTAAACAGTACATAGTGTACCAGAGGCTGAGAGATGTTTTGTAGGGAAGGGATGTGTGGATCCTTCCCCAGCAGATCAGAGTTTGTAGCCAGAATTAGCAAAACACAAAGATAGATACCAGTCCTGCGAGGGTGATATCTGTCTTGCTCATGTTGGTTTTAAATAAGCAAAAAGGGTGAGAGGGGTTTTTTTTTTTAAGCAAACCTGCTTTGGTAGAGGGGAAAAAAGAGATTTCCTTAAATTCCATCCTCAGCACTGTGCATTTGTGGGTGAGACAGCGCCTTTCTCCTGAAGGAAGGAAAGTCTGAGCATTAATTCTGTGATTGAACATCTTGTGTTTGTTTTGTCTTCACTGCCATGACTTTACCCCCTTTCCTCAGCTGATACTGATGCCTTGTTAGCTTGGTTAATCTCTTTCCCTCTCTGAAAACACTGGATTTTTCAGCTGCTCCACCAAGCTGAGAACCCTGTCCATCATTAATTCCTCCCGTGGATGCTTTACCCATCTCAAGTGCTCCTCATTCCCACGGCTGAGTTTTGTGGAGGTTCCTCAGTCCTGTGAGTCCCTCTGCTTTCTCCTCCAGTTGCTATCAGCTGGAAGTGGAATTTCAGCTCTTTTCATGCTGACAGACACTTCAGTAAGTTGTCACTTCCCTGCAGAGCTAAAAATCTGCCTCTGAAGCGTGGAGCTGACTTTCAGCCTGAGCTTGGCGTGGTTCAATCTTACCCTGGTACACTCTGCATCACCAAATACTCCCCAACCCTCCTGTTCAGCTCTTCCAGGGTGCCCTGTGGGCCATGAATTTCCCATATTTTGCTGCCCAAGAGATCCTTTTGCCCTCTCCAGTTTTCACCTTGTAGGGGGTGGATTGTTTCTTTATCTAGAGTATTTTTTTTTACAATTTAATATTTTTTTATACAGGCATCTCTTTATGGTGCCTTCTTTTGGCTATACAAGCACCTCACCTGAGAGGCTTTTTAATTACGATGTCCCTGATGTAATCCAGCTGCTTTTGGAGCTGGGATAGTGTTTGTTAGGAATACCTGCCCCTGAAAACAGAGCAGCTGAAAGCTGAGGCTCTTAGGGAAGTCCAACTGCTTAGAAATAGGAGTAGCTTTGCTTTCACCAGAAAAAAAGGCAATGGGGAGGGCTCTGCAAATCCAGAAGTCTGTGCACAGAGCAGCAAGAAACCAAATGCCTCAATCTTATCATGGAATCATGGAATGGTTTGGGTTGGAAAGGACCTTAAAGATCATCCAGTCCCACGCCCTGCCATGGGCAGGGACACCTTCCATTGTCCCAGGTTGCTCCAAACCCCATCCAACCTGTCCTTGGACACTTCAGGGATCCAGGGGCAGCCACAGCTTCTCTGGGCACCCTGTGCCAGGGCCTCCCCACCCTCACAGGGAAGAATTTCTCCCCAATATCCAACCTAAATCTTTCTTCCTTCAGGATAAGGCCACTCCTCCTTGTCCTGTCATTCCACATCCCAAATCCTTCTCCAGCTCTCCTGGAGCCCCTCTAGGCCCTGGAAGGCTGCAGTAAGTTCTCCCTGGAGCCTCCTCCAGCCCTGTGGTTGTCATCCCATGCCCCATGAGCAGTTTGGTGGACCCTGACGTGTTGATGCTGGAGCTCTGCCTCCTGTCAGGGCTGGGGGAAGGTGTGATGCAGGCACTGCCTGGAGCAGAGCAGAGGTTCTTGGAGGAGGAAAGGTCCGTGAGTGCAGCCCTGACCTTGACTCCAAGTTCACAGGCAGATAAAAACGAGCTGGAGAGCGTTCAGATGTCACGAGCACGCCGGGGTCGCTGGGTCTCGCAGCTCTGCAGATGAGGGAATGTGCCAGTGACATGTTTTTGGAGGAGTCTGAAAGGACAGGCAGGTTTGATATTTAAATCTGCATCCGGGGAGGCGGCAGGGTTGTGTGTCTTGGAGGAGAATGTGAGTTTGTTTGCTTGGATGAGTGCTCGGCCACCACTTGCAGCATGAAATGTGAATTTGGAGAGCAGCTCTCAGAACGGCTCCAGCGACTGTGGGCAGATGTGGGGTGGGGCTGATGCTTATTTAATGAGCTCTGAGTCTAAATATTCAATATAGGAGCCCAGCTCTGCCTGCACACCCCTTGTGACCCCCCCCAGGGCCTTTGGCTGCTGAACTCCTATTTAATTGCAACTTTTGCTTGTACTCCCAAGGCTGGTGTGAAAGAACTGAGGGGAATCTTGTACAAGGTGTCCTGGAGAGCAGCGCTGAGAGTTTGGCCTTGCTTTTCACTTCTGAGGGGTTTGGGGGGGATTCTGAAGCATGAGCTGCTTCTTGAGTAACTAAAACCCAAGATTATTGGTTTTTATTTTACCTCCACAGTGTGAGAAGGAACAACCTCGTATGAGTCACCCAGCAGCTGCTCCTGGGGTGACAGGCTGTGACACAAGGCTGGACAGGGCAGCTTCAAATACAACTGCAACACAATTTCAGATAAAAAAACCCCTCTATATACGTGTGATTATTTTAGCTGCACCTAGAGTCCAACCAAGAGCCAATCTGACACTGACAGCATGAAAATTAATCTGTGGAGGGTTTTTTTTCTTGGTGTGTGTGTGCTGTCTTCCTATGAATAAATATAAACAGTCTTCTCCATCCAAGTGTCAGCAAAAGCAGAGCAGGGGATTATAAAAAGTTAACACCCACCCTGTTTTGC